>JANPXK010000779.1:0-92694 GCA_024704745.1 Rosa lucieae
TTGTCTTTCAGATAATGGTGTGTAGTAATCACATGAACATGCAAGATGAGGTCAACCAAGTAGTGATACATGAGCTAATTCATGCTTTTGATGATTGTCGGGCTGCTCCGATGGTGAACTGGGCTAATTGCCCTCATCATGCTTGTAGTGAGGTGTGAGTCAAATAGAAATTGATTCTTTTCCTTAAATTTGAACCTTAAGTTTATTTATTTACATACTATATTTCTGGAACAGATTCATGTTGTCCATCTTAGTGGTGATTGCCACTGTAAACGTGAATTTTTGCTGTGCCAAGAAGATTTGAGAATTGTGAACAAGTGAGTTTCTCAGCTTCAATTTAAATAAGAAATTGAGATACCCTCTTTTGCTTACTTCCTTTGCATAATAGTGGAATACTCTGTTACCAAGAAGATTCGTGAATTTGTCTTTCAAAATTTGAAATAAGGGAGCTCGATGACTTCTTATAATTCTACCTCTCACTTGTTTATAGTTTACACCGACTTAGGTATCTCAGTAGGCTGTAGGTGACCATTTTTGGTATACTTGTGACATTTATCACTTCCTTAAATTGTATGGTTCCTAGAGTTGTGTCAAACATGATCTTGTAGGAGAATTGTAATTGTGTTTATTATTGATAATAGGAGCCCTTTATATAGGGAGTTACAAGGTACACAATAGGTAATAGAATCCGAATACAATTGAATACCTAGAACACTTTCCTATTACAACTCTAAACCCTAGTTTGTAGAGGCACACCTTATGTCGACATCCTTCAACACTCCCCCTTGTGCCGCTCAAACTTGGTGATGACGCTTTGATTGTTGCCTCGTTAAAAACCTTGCCAGGTAACAAATACCCTGTGGGACAAAAATAACCTTGGTCGAAGGGCAAAAAGAGCACAACACGTCCTTCACTCTTCAAGATCGAACATGTAGACATCATGCCTCCCCCTGATGTTAATATCTCCCCCTGATTGCTACAATCATTAGAGTTCGGATAACTTTCTTAATCCGATGCTCTTCATGTGTTTCTCGAAGGTGGATTTAGGTAACGACTTAGTAAATAAGTCCGCTACATTATCCTCAGATCGGATTTGGTTCACTTCAATATTTAGAAGTGCCTGTTGTTGCTGCTTGTAAAAGAACTTAGGCGATATATGCTTGGTGTTGTCGCCCTTGATGAAACCTAATTTCATTTGCTCAATACAAGCTGCATTATCTTCATAAATGCATGTAGGTTCATCTGTGGTAGACTTCAAACCACAAGTTCCTCGAACATGTCTAACTACAGACCTTAGCCATATGTATTCTCGCACGGCTTCATGTAGAGCAATAATCTCTGCATGATTTGAGGAAGTAGCAACAAGGGTCTGCTTTGTAGACCTCCAAGATATCGCAGTGCTTTCCATGGTAAAGACATAACCCGTTTGGGAGCGACTTTTGTGAGGGTCAGAGAGATACCTTGCATCAGCAAAACCCATCAAGACATCGTTGTCATTTTGATGGAGGGGAGGAGGAGCACGGAAGGTGGCATTTTGCCTTGTGGAGTCCGATCCCACACTTCCATTATTTCTCTTCTCTCTGTAGGGATAAAACAAACCCATATCAATCGTACCTCTCAGGTATCGAAAGATTGTCTTTACACCAATCCAATGGCGGCATGTTGGCACAGAACTGTGTCGGGCTAACAAGTTCACAGCGAATGAGATATCAGATCTTGTGCATTGAGCTAAGTACAATAATGCACCTATTGCACTTAGATAGGGCACTTCATCCCTTGGATGAAACAGATCTTTTTCAAGCTCAAGACTACGGCCAATCATGGGAGTACTCACAGGCTTTGCTTTACCTTCATTAAAGCGCCTTAATAATTTTTGGGTATATGCTGACTGATGGATCATAATCCCATCACTACGGTACTCGATTTCTAGTCCGAGACGAAACCGTGTTTTCCCAAGATCTTTCATCTCAAATTCGGATTTCAAGTACTTAGCAGTTTCCTTTAACTCATCTAGAGTTCCAATTAGGTTCATGTCATCGACATAAACTGCTACAATTGCAAATTCAGAACTTGTCCTTTTTATAAACACGCATGGGCATATTTCATTATTGACATATCCCTTCCCAATCAAGTAGTCACTTAGACGGTTATACCACATCCATCCGAATTGTTTCAATCCATATAGTGAGCGTCTCAATCTTATTGAAAACACGCTCCATGGTTTAGAGCCACTTGATTTGGGTAATTGAAATCTATCTGGAACCTTCATATATATATATATATATATATATCTGAATCTAGATCCCCATAGAGATATGCTGTAACCACATCCATAAGCTGCATGTCAAGTTTTTCAGAATCTAACAAACTAACAAGGTAGCGGAACGTTATAACGTCCATTATGGGAGAGTATGTCTCCTCATAATCGATTCCAGGGCGTTGTGAGAAACCTTGCACCACAAGGTGGACTTTGTATCTAACAACCTCATTTTTCTCATTACGCTTTCTAACAAAGACCCATTTATGACCCACAGGCTTTATAATTGGGGGTGTCAGCATTATAGACCCAAATACCTGTCTCTTTGTTAGTGAATCAAATTCAACCTGGATCGCATTTTTCCATTTAGGCCAGTTTGCTCTTCGTTTACATTCTTCAACGGAGCGAGGTTCGATATCATCATGTTCTATAATTCCTTGAACAATAGAATATGCAAACACGTCATCAAGGATAATAGAGTCTCGACTAAACGTCTCATGTACATTAGTGTAATTCATGGAGATCTCTCTATTCTCTGGAATTGGTTCTGACATTGGAGCGTCCCCCAATGATGTCTCTTGGACATAACCATAATCCGGAATATCTTCATGAGACGACTTATTTATGTCGATGATTAATGGATCTTTTTGTGCCAAACTCGCTTTCTTTCTTGGGCGAGAATCCATCAAACCTTTGGGCCTCCCACGTTTCCTTGCTGGGAGCCCGGCCTGAGCCACATTGCCATCACCATTAGTGGTGGCAGCGCCATGCTCAATACCCCTAGGGGTGGCGCCATGTCCACTATTTTTAGGGACATCAATCCTTGCAGGCACGTTTGCAACAGGTATATGTGATCTTGTCACTTTAGCGATATCAGAAAACGCTTCAGGCATAGAGTCTGCTACGTTCTGAAGATCGAGAATTCTCCGCACTTCAATTTCAGACTGTGCGGTTCGGGGATCAAGATGAGACAAAGTGGGGACAGACCACGACAATTCCTGTCGTTCCTGTTGAACATTATTGTTCTTCTCTCCCCCTAACGACAGGAAGACTGTCTCATCAAAGTGACAATCCGCAAATCTTGCGGGAAATTGATCGCCTGCCAAGGGTTCCAAATAGATTATAATGGTTGGAGAGTCATATCCAACGTAAATGCCCAATCATCTTTGAGGACCCATTTTGGTGCGCTGTGGCGGCGCAATTGGCACATAAACTGCACACCCAAATATGCGTAAGTGTGGGACGTCAGGCTCATATCCAGTAACCAACTGGGACGCAGAAAAGGGTTGAGTGGCAGTAGGCCTCAGACGAATAAGCACAGCTGCATGCAATATTGCATAGCCCCAAGCAGAAACAGGGAGATTGCTGTGCATAACCAATGCTCTAGCAACCATTTGAAGTCTTTTAATGGTGGCTTATGTGAGGCCATTTTGGGTGTGAACGCGAGGAACAGGGTGTTCAACCTCAATCCCAATGGACATGCAATAGTCATCAAAAGTTTTTGATGTAAACTCTCCAGCATTGTCAAGACGAATTGACTTAATGGGATGATCAGGGTGGTGAGCCCTTAACTTAGTGATTTGTTCTAGGAGTTCAGCAAATGCAGCATTTCGTGTGGACAAAAGCATGACATGTGACCAGCGTGTCGATGCATCAACCAACACCATGAAATACCTAAATGGTCAGCAAGTTGGTTGGGTAGGTCCACAAATATCACCTTGGATTCTTTGCAAGAATGGAACATTTTGTTTAGTGTCCTTTGCATAGGATGGTATCGATCCTAATTTTGCTAAAGAGCAGGCTTTGCAAAACGAAAGATGGGCTTTAGAAGCAACCATGGAAGAATCCGGTTGAGCCACGAAGTCACAATTGACTTTGGAAGTAGAGAAAGGAACCGAGGAGGCATTAGTGGTGTCAATACCACTGTTGGGCCACAGGGGGTGGGCCTCTCTGGCCCTACCTTGGACCGAATTTTTGTTCTGACTTCTTTTCGTTTTGAAAAATGGATGTCCGTGTGAAGTCTTTAGTATACAGATCATCATATCACGACCTAGGTGTCCCAGACGATCGTGCCAAAGCCTATATGTGTCAGAATCCCATAAGTCATCTCTCATGACATGGTTGGATTCAATGACTTGAATAGTGGTTGCATACAACCCACTAGAGCGACACATAAGTTTCTCTAATACTCGTTTATGTCCGTAGTCATTAGAGGTGATGCAAAAGAACTCTTGTCCATTCTCACAATGTGTTTCCACATGAAAATCATTGGCTCTTATATCTTTAAAACTCAGTAGGGTTCTCCCAGCCCTAGAAGCATACAGAGCTTCAATGACAGGAATACTTGTGCCATTTGGCAATATAAATTGAGCTGGTCCTCGACCATGAATCAATTGTGATGGTCCAGCCATCGTAGTCACAGAAGATCGACTAGGCGTCATGCATAGATTTTAGTTGTCTATGTCGCAATATAGTATGTGTGGTGCCACTATCAACAAGGCATTCCAACTCTCCAGGAAACATACTGAAAAATAATAAAGTTCGAAATTAAAAATCTGTCCATGACATTGAATAATACGATACTTTATTAATAAATGTAGCCAATGATTACATCAAATGGTCCAAAAAGGTCTAATCCAAAATAAAGAAAATCAAACTGAGACACATTGTAGTCACTCTATCCGTTTGGCAACTCCAATCAAATATGACCAGGAAAGTAGAGAGAAATGTTGGTGGAGCGAGGCTCGCTTAAGTACCAATTATCTCAATGACTTTCCTAGACATCATATTTTATTGGGTACGCCACATAAGAAAGAGTTAATACAATTGTCATTTATTGACTATTACATGATTCTTGAAAAATAAAGAGGACTATTCTAATCAAAGTCTGCAGCATCCTTGTGCACTTCATCTTCAGCTTTGAAGTCCTCTATGGTGAGATTAAAGTCTCCACCATTTCTTCTTCTTCTTCTTCTGCAAGTTACACTTCGTGCTCCCTCAGGTCCCTGTATGCCCTGTATCTTGAAGCTAGTTGCTCGCTTGCCTTGCATTGCTTGAAACAATGCTCACTAGATCCACATCGATGACACATATCATTGTGGTTGCCTCCCTTTAATTGAGGAGCACGTTGTGGGCGTTCCATAGGAGGATTGGCGCCTCCACCACGACCCATGGCGCCACCACCACGAGCTATGGCTCCACTACCACGGATAGGGTTACCACGACCCCCTCTCCCACGTGTGGCATTGCCACCACGTGTATCCGCTCCAAACTTGCGGTTTCCTTCCTGATTAGGGCAGTTATATGGACCCATACGTCCCTCATGTCCCTTATTCCTAGGGTTCCGCTCCTTGCGCCCTCCTTTGGGTGCATTATAATTCGCCTCATGAACGCTCTTAGTTCCAATGGGCCTTGAATTATAATTCCTCACGAGTATGTTATCATGTTTCTCAGCTACAGATATGATATTGATAAGCTGATGAAACCTCGTGATTCGTCCAGTATTGACTTTAGTACGATATTGCTTTGATACCACAATGGCTGAAACGGGGAAGGTGGAGAGAGTCTTCTCAATTAGCTCTTGCTCTGTGACAGGTTGTCCACAGAATCTCAACATGGATTGTAAGCGAAGAGCCTCTGAATTATATTCAGCAACAGACTTGAAGTCAGTAAAGCGCAGATTGTTCCATTGAACCTTCAAGTCAAGGAGGAGGGAATCTTGGACATTGCCAAAGCGCTCTTCTAGCGCTACCTATAGCTCTCTTGCATCCTTGATCGACATATACTCCAATCTGAGTGCTTTGTCCATATGGCGTCGCATCAAGATAACTGCTTGAGCATGCTTTGTAGATGTTTGGATGAACACAAGATCTGGGTTAGGTGCTTGGATTATAGGTAATATTCCCTTTGAAGTGAGATGGTTCTCAACATAGGTTACCCAACTGTGGTAATCCGAGCCTGTTGAGTCAAGCATGGGAAAGTCGAGCCTTGGTTCATTCGACATCTTGAAAATAAGAAGAGAAGACATATTAGTTTCGGAGCTAAACTTCGATGAAAACTAAAATAATAAGATTTTCGAGCCAAGCTACCAAGAAATCAATTTCCAAGAATCTCTTTTGGATTAGACCAAACAACAATGTTTTAATATGGTCACAATTTGATGCTTACGGACGATCTTAGTCCAAGCATTGTGAACACTCTTAGTTTACACAAACGCTCTTAGTTCGTTTAATTATGAACACTCTTAGTTCATACTAACACTGTTAGTTCGTTAAGCGTGAATCCCCACAATTCCGCTTTGTTAAATACTCAAAACCATTTGGCAACATATATTCCAATATTTGCAGAAAATAAAAGAATTTAAAATACATGAAAACAGCAACTTTAATTCACAAAAACTTACGTGATGGTTCTTGGCTTGAGGACACGCGCGTGTTGGGGCAACAGCAAGCAGCAGGTTCGTTTTTTTTATTTTTTATTTTTTTCTGGGCCGGGTCCCTTCTTTTTTTTTTCTTTCTTTTCCTTCGCGTCTTCTTCTTCTTCTTCTTCTTTCTTTCCTCTGTTCTTCCTCCTCCTAATCTGCAGGTGGGTGGCTGGATATCGATCGAGCTTTGTCAGCCAGTGGGTGAGTGATGCAGTGAGGTTGGGTGAGCTGCGCGGACGCTAGGTGGGCGGCGCAGGCACGGGGGCAGTGCTTGCAGGTGCAGTAATGCTTGAGGTCGGCTGGTCGGTGAGGCGGAGGCTCTGGTGTCCGGCGGAGGCTCTGCGGTGATTGGGCTTTTCAATTTTCGGGTAGATACGAGTCGAACTAAGATCTTTTTCACCTTGAGAGTCGACCACTGACGTCGGGCTTTACTGTGAGGTTGACAGCGTTGGTCCTCTGGAGGCGGGGTTGGTTGTCTACAGTAATTAGGTGTGGAGGACGATCTGCGCTGGCAGGTAGGTTGGGATCGAGTGGGGGCCGCCACGAAAAATGGAGATCGTGGACTGAGGCAGGTGAGATGGACCGTCAGGGAAGCTACGGCAGATTTGGTGTTTTTTTTTTTTTTTATAGGTTTTTTTTCGGCTAGGGTTAGGGCTCGTGCTGATAATGTGTTGTAGGAGAATTATAATTGTGTTTATTATTGATAATATGAGCCCTTTATATAGGGAGTTACAAGGTACACAATAGGTAATAGAATCCGAATACAATTGAATACCTAGAACACTTTCCTATTACAACTCTAAACCCTAGTTTGTAGAGGCACACATTATGTCGACATCCTTCAACACATGACCATTTTTTTTTTATAGATATCTACCATGTGCACTTGTTTGTGATATTAAAAATGCCTTATCTGTTTGTCTGTGTTTGTTTTTAATAAGTGTAAGCAAGAGTCCTGCTCTTTTCAATTACTTCAATTCCAGGTTGTGACTTTTTATTTTGACTTTTCTATTATTATCATTATTTTTTTTCTCTCTTGTCCTTGCAACATCTCAGCAAAAGTAATAAGAGGTTTATTGAGATGTTAATCACCATTGGATTCAATTGTTTTAACTGCTACCAACAAAACCTTCTTTTATATTGCATAAACAAATAGCAAACATGATACTCCAAGTGCCAAATTACTCATCTCGATGTATCATTTGTAGTCACTTTCTGTTCCTTTCGTTTGCCGAAATTTGAACAAAATGTTATTTGCCCTTCCTTTAGAATGAGTTGGTTTGGTCTTCCAATGGAGTCATCATTAGATACTTTATATCAATTGCTAGTTACAACTTTATTGATTCTGTTATACCTTTTAATGTGATATGCAGTGAAGGGTTTATTGATCAAGACCCTTTGCAGATTAGCAAATGATCATGAACTGACATTACCTTATAACATGGTTTATTGATTAAACATATCACATGCTAACCCTTATAACATGGTTTTTGATCAGGCTCAGTTCATTGATCAAGACCCTTGGCAGCAGCAAGTGCAATTTTCATTGATCAAGACCCTTTGCAGTAGCAAGTGCAATTTTCATTCATCCATCAAATTTGTAGCACCAAGTGCAATTTTCAGTTCAGGCTCAGTTCACAGATTATAGGGCTTTTCAATTAAGAATAGGTATATTAATTTTAATTTATTTATTTTTAATATGAAATTGTGCAGTCACCATTGCTAGAAAAAGTGTGTTTTCTGGTGATGGGGCCCACAGTTTCTCAGTCACCAAAAATCTGATAGTGGTTTATTGGGTATATGTTACGGCAACAATAGAAACCATCAATTAATAGTGCCAAAGCTGGTGTCTATTGCTATCCCCACACCAATCATTGGTGTTTATAGGATCAACACACGTCATTCTCAATGGTAGCTATAGCCCAGTTTTGTGGTAGTGGGTGTTTGGGTCCATAAAATTCAACGAGCTAAGAGCATAAGCCAGCAGTAAATAACAAAAGTTTATGCCCTACCTTTGGCATCAATTTTTCATTCACACACACAAAAGCATCAACCATGGCAGCAGCAAAAGGCAAAATAGAAAAAAAAAAAATTATTCTATTATACTAGACAAGCATGGCCTACGAACATTGTTCTCGACAACTTTAGGATGCTCTCCAATATATTTCACGGCAAGAAACTTAGAGATCCCCAGGACCATTGATATCCTGGATAGATGCAATTACCAAACTTAGAGCAGTGAAAACAAAACAAAACAAAAACAAAAATAGCAACATGCAAGGGTCTATATTGCTTGTTGTTTTACCTTGTCCTCCAGCACAGCTTTATCAGGAATTTCCAACTTCACCCCAGGCTTTGCTGTGATAGTTACTTTTCCCTTCATTGAATAAAAACCACAAGAGTTTTTTACTTCAACAGTGTCTGAACTCTTCGAGGACTTTTGAAATGATACCTGAACTTTCAAAGTTA
This sequence comes from Rosa lucieae, assembly GCA_024704745.1. Classification (NCBI taxonomy): domain Eukaryota; kingdom Viridiplantae; phylum Streptophyta; class Magnoliopsida; order Rosales; family Rosaceae; genus Rosa; species Rosa lucieae. The sequence goes on from JANPXK010000779.1 coordinate 9,150, forward strand.
TCAATGTGATACCTGAACTCTTTTTTTCATATCAACGTCGTACCTGTGATCGATTTCCGTCACAGAACAATTAACTATGACCACGTGCTACACAAAATAAGGGTAAAAATGACATTTCCCACTTCCTTTAGTTCTTTACGGCGGTTTTTACTTCAACAGTGTCTGAACTCTTCGAGGACTTTTGAAATGATACCTGAACTTTCAAAGTTATCAATGTGATACCTGAACTCATTTTTTCGTATCAACGTCGTATCTGCGGTCGATTTCCATCATAGAACAGTTAACTATGGCCACATGCCCAGCACGTGAGGCACTTAATGAGGCTAAAAGACTAATTTACCCTCAAAAGTATTGTTTTTTATTTTTTTTTGCTTTCTTTCTTCCTTTCTTTCTTTCTTGTTTTTCTTTTCGACGTCTTATTCCCTCTGATTTTTCCCATTCGATTGGAAGCCATGGCCACAAATCAGATCTCACTTTCTCTCTCAACCACCTAACCATTTCCAAGCACTAGCTGACTACAACCACATTGAACTCAGCTACATTGATATGGCTATCTTGCAAAAATTCAAGCTCCTCGCCACTCAATGCCCCATTGTCGCCTGAAGCCCCATACACAGCCCATCCGCCAGCCCCGTCATCCACCTCCGCGCCTGTAAAACTCTCAGACCGCCGTCGATTGCCTTTCTGGAGTACCTCGTCCGTTGCTCCCACTAAGTACTGATATTACAACCGCAAACAACCAAAGGCCGGTTTTTTTTTGGAAAAATTGATTAGAAGCTGGAATCAATGAAATGATCATTGCCCCATTGTTCGATAAATCATATACAGATAGATATAGTTATACACAAACACGCAGTCGCGGAAAAATCAGTTTTGGGTTTTCTCCTATCATCACCATCCTTCGCCTTTTCGCCGTTGTTGAGAGAGAGAAAGAGAGTTGTAGAGAGAGGAAGAGATAGACTCTCAGTCTCCTTCACTTTTGCAGATTTTGATTCAATTACAAAGACACGGACTATTTTTGAAATTCATGAACTTATGCTGTGATGTTAGTTGCTGTGAGGAAGACGAGTGGCACGACGGCGTGGCTCGCCTCCGTCATATCTCTTGCAAGCTGCACAAGAAGGTCAGGATTGCCGCCGGCCATATTCTCTCTCTTTCTCTCTGATCCGTCTTTCTGAAATCTCAGGTAAATTCCAAGTCTCAGATCTGGAGGCGAAGAGTCGTGAAACCGTCTACACCACTCTGGCCTACAATAAATTCAGAGAAGCAAAGCCGTCAAGCAATTTGTGCTTGGAGAACTTCGACGAGATGGAGTCCCCGGCGGTGTCCGTCCATCAGAGAATTGGATTCAAGTTTTTCTTTGGGTTTTGCAGTTTGCTAGGAAATGTCATCATCCCATCTGATTGCATTTTGCAGATGAAAAATGAAATAGAAAAGGAGAAGAAGAACTGAAGGTACGACGGGACACGTGAAGAACTAAAGGAAGTGGGAATGGTCATTTTTACCCTTATTTTGTGCCTCACGTGCTGGGCACGTGGTCATAGTTAACGGTTCTGTGACGGAAATCAACCGCAGGTACGACGTTGATACGAAAAAATGAGTTCAGGTATCACATTGATAACTTTGAAAGTTCAGGTATCATTTCAAAAGTCCTCAAAGAGTTTAGACACTGTTGAAGTATATACTTTTGAGGGTAAATTAGTCTTTTAACCTCATTAAGTGCCTCACGTGCTGGGCACGTGGTCATAGTTAACAATTCTGTGACGGAAATCGATCGCAGGTACGACATTAATACAAAAAAATGAGTCCAGGTATCACATTGATAACTTTGAAAGTTCAAGTATCATTTCAAAAGTCCTCGAAGAGTTCAGACACTGTTGAAGTAAAAAACCCAAACCACAATGGTAGATGATGTTACTAGACTACACAGAACAATATATTCTGAGAAAAAGATGCAACACAATACAACATAGGGATGGACTGCAACAGTTATTAGTGAATACAAAACGGAAATCTGCTAGAGAAATTTGTAGCAGGATTTGAAAGGTTCCCAAAAAACAAGAATAAAACATAAATGAACTGTGTTGGGCGTAAGCAGGTTATACAAGATGGTGAGCCAACCTACATGATACTGATGTTAACACTAATCTAAAACTCCGGTGACATGCATACCTTGAGCACAATGCCAACACCAAATCAGTATCATTGCAAGAAGGGCTTTGTAAAGAAGGGTGGGCTTCTCCTAGATTTGTGTTCCACGGTCCATCCTCTTAATTGAAGGTCTTGACAACATTTTGTCAATATTGTTCTTCTTAATACTATTGATCATCTAAAATTAAGTAAACTGGTTTCTTTTGATTGATCGGAACATAAGACTATCATTGATCAAAACAAACTTAATTCTAGATAAATATGCCATCCTTAAAATTAATCTCTAAATCAATTTAACAGACGATTGCTAGAGTTTACGTCTGACCCTACTACTTGATGGCGTTCCTAGCCTACAATGGAACACAAATCTAGCCATGTAGTATGCAGCTACTAGCTACATTGAGATGAAATAAATAAATAAAAATATTGGAGGGGAAGAGGAAGAATAGAAACATGACTTACATGTTGAGCAGGGACTTGAGCGATTTCCAGGAGTTGCATGAGAATATCAGAAAACAGGACATTGTCGTGCATAGTCAAAATAGTAACTCTCTTTGAAAGAACATAAGCTGAAACCTAAGGAAAATCAATCTAACTTTCCAGATTGCATATTATTAAGCTACCATAAGATTGTACCATTTTGCATTGAACAATATTTTGTCCCCTCAATCACGAAACTGAGACTCATAATCCAGTCAAAAATAATTAGGAAACGAGGACCAATATCTAAAATCCAATGATATTACCAAATATCCACATATAACTAACAAATGTGGTATCCAGTTCAGGTCATTCCCAACAGAAGACCAGTTTCAGCATAATGTACAGAGATGATGATGTTAACTGATAGGAGCATTTTAATGCGATGTTTTAATAGTTATTTCCTCATATTTTACTTAGTTATTTCCTTAAAGAAATAAATTTTAATTTTAATTTTAATTTTATTTTCTAGGTACATTGGAATAAATGGAGAAGAAATGAGCTGAAATGAAAACACACCTGAAGGCATTAGGAGACCACATGGCTTGAAGATGACGTGGGAGATATTATGGGAGATTAAATCTGATTTTTGCAAGGAGAAAATCAAGGAGATTACGTTGAGAAAATCTTGGGAGAGTTTCATAGAATTGTGCAACAAGAAAAGCCTCAAAACAAGTCCAGATTCGTTCCTTAATTCCCTCAAGATATGTTGGCTGAAATTAGAGAATAAAATCTGCATTTTGTCATGAAAATCAAGAGAAAATCAAGGGGAGGATGTTAAGGATAAAGCCATCCGGATACATTGTCTAGGTTCATGCCTAGATATTTGGCCGAAAATTGTGAATAAAATCAGATTAAATCATGGGAAATTTGGCAACAATATATTAGGGATTGATTTTGGAGCTTTTTAATTGGTTGGATGACACAACAGAGCTGACGTGGCGCAACATGATTTGTCGAAGCTGTGTGGTGCAACCAGAAAATTCTTTGGAAATTAAATTCATGAAGCCTTGCCTTGCCCTATATATAGCCTCCTCTCTACACCATCACAACACACCACCACACCACAACGCACCTCTCTCCATTAGAAAATAAACATTAGAAAAATTCTCTCCATTCTCTAGTCTTCAGGAGCTCTGCGTCTCAAGCAAGGAGGAGGAGAAGTCATGCAATACATCAAGATCCTATCCACCATCCACCCTTGTGTCGTCCCTAGAAGATTGCTTGCTTTCATGGATTTTTGAGTTCTTCGTCTTAAGGCTTCATCATTCATCCTTTATGGTGTATTTCATCTTTTTCTTTTGTTTCCTTTGTTTGATTTCGTAGAGTTATGAATTCTAGTCAACATGAAGTTAAGGGCAAAGTTTAAAGCCCGTTTATATGTTTTGAAATAAAGTTGTGATTTCTTTATGTTGATTTATATGTTGTTTATGTGAGATTGCTTGATTGATTTTAGATTACAGAAAACTTTTGCATGTTTATGTTCTTTGGTGGCCAACTTAGGATATATGCATGTAATTGGAGCAAGATTTAAGTAGTAAAGGCTTTGGACAAAAGTTGAAATCAATTAAGGATGATTGCAAATAGATGAACTTTTTCATACTAGGTTGTGCACTTTGGTTGACATCCTTTCTTTGTTCTTCATGCGTTGAATGTGTTCTTGATTATCTAGCTTTCTAGACTATGATTGCATATTCAATAGGATTGATTTATGTGCTTTCACTTAGATTAATTATTCAAGGAAAGTAAAAAATGGGAAATCGTTTGCTTTCTAACGTTTCACTTAGTCAACCTCTTTCACATGACATAGATAATCAACTATAGGAATTGTGATTTGATTTCATTCATATGATTATGGTTTTGATCTTTATTCCTTGCGTTCCACCCGTGTATATATGTTTTTACGTTTTATTTATTTTATTTATTTAATTTTTGATCTAATAATCCTAAAACCCCATTTTGTGTTCACTTGTATATATTTCTATTCTTTGTTTTATTTTTGTGAATAATACTTTATACTTATTTTAATTCTTTATTTGTTTTACAATGACAGGTGTACCCTCAATCCCCGGTTAGAACGATCCCTACTAACCATATACTAACGATGACATTGTCAGGGTTAAATTATGCGCTTGCTTTGACTGTATCATTAACCCAACACTCAAACATGACTAGTTGACCACAATAAACAAAACAAAAAAGAAAAGAAATTACAGCCAGTTTGATTTTAGAAAATATAATAAAAGTGCACTCTAGAGAAATACTAACGCGCAAAAGAGTGACATAACTCTTTCAACAGCATATAAATCCGAAACAAAAATAATACAACAAAAATGAGTGCACCATAATTCTTGATCAAATAATTTCACGTGGGAGGTGTTACGGCGTTGTTTATGAGAAGCTATACCCGGATATCTGAGGATGAAGTCTTTTTTTCCAGATCAGATAGTCTGGCCTGTGTACATCAACAAAATATTGTGAATAAAGACTAAATGCCAAGCAAAAATAATACAATACCGTAACAGAATTGAAGAAAGAAAAATACTACAGATAAGTGTGGTAGTTGATTGTTCGGATTTATTTAATATAAACAAAATAATCTTAGAAATAATATGGTTCCAATTCAAAAATGTAATAACATAAATTCAAAACAACAATAACACAGTCTAATTGATGGCAAAAATAACCCCTACCTGCAGTCCATAAACCCTCTCTGACAAATTACGAACTTCATCCGAAGCTCTCTTCTCAACATCATGTTGCAGCATTCCTTCCCTTGCTTCAAAAGAAACACCTGTAGTGAAACAGAATATAATGTGAGCATTGTCAAAGTTATTTATCGCAAATAGTCAATCTAACAAATTTCAGAAAAAGAATGATAATAATAAAGCATGGGATCAAGTGTGTGTACACATGTACATATACCCAAATACATGACGCGTTCCCCTATTACTACTCGCACTATTGTGTATCTAGATATCATCGCCTATGTTTAACTGCCTATGACATGTCATGGATCTTGCAGTTCATTCTTTAGCGAACTCACTCCTGCAATCCACTCTCTTATTAATGGTATTGACAGCATTTTGTCAATATACACATGTACACACACCCAAATACATGATGCTTTCCCCTAATTACTCCTCCACTAAGGCGCATCTAGATATCATCAACTACGTTTGACTGTCTATATACATGTCACAGATCTTGCTGTTCATTGTCTAGCAAACTCACTGCCACAGTTCATCCTCTTAATTGAAGATCTTGACAACATTTTGTCAATATTGTTCTTCTTAATACTATTGATCATCTAAAATTAAGTAAACTGGTTTCTTTTGATTGATCGGAACATAAGGCTATCATTGATCAAAACAAACTTAATTCTAGATAAATGTGTCATCCTTAAAATTAATCTCTAAATCAATTTAACAGACGATTGTTAGAGTATACGTCTGACCCTACTACTTGATGGCGTTCCTAGCCTACAATGGAACACAAATCTAGCCATGTAGTATGCAGCTACTAGCTACATTGAGATGAAATAAATAAATAAAAATATTGGAGGGGAAGAGGAAGAATAGAAACATGACTTACATGTTGAGCAGGGACTTGAGCGATTTCCAGGAGCTGCATGAGATTATCAGAAAACAGGACATTGTCATGCACAGTCAAAATAGTAACTCGCTTTGAAAGAACATAAGCTGAAACCTAAGGAAAATCAATCTAACTTTCCAGATTGCAGATTATTAAGCTACCATAAGATTGTACCATTCTACATTGAACAATATTTTGTCCCCTCAATCACGAAACTGAGACTCATAATCCAGTCTAAAATAATTAGGAAACGATGACCAATATCTAAAATCCAATGATATTACCAAATATCCACATATAACTAACAAATGTGGTATCCAGTTCAAGTCATTCCCAACAGAAGACCAGTTTCGGCATAATGTACAGAGATGATGATGTTAACCCAACACTCAAACATGACCAGTTGACCACAATTTACAAAAAAAAAAAAAAAAAGGAATTACAACCAGTTTTATTTTAGAAAATATAATAAAAGTGCACTCTAGAGAAATACTAATGCGCAAAAGAATGACATAACTCTTTCAACAGCATATAAATCCGAAACAAAAATAATACAACAAAAATGAGTGCACCATAATTCTTGATCAAATAATTTCACGTGGGAGGTGTTACGGCGTTGTTTATGAGAAGCTATATCTGGATATCTGAGGATGAAGTCTTTTTCTCCAGATCAGACAGTCTGGCCTGTGTACTAGGGTTGAGCTCGGGTTGGGCCGGGCCAGAAAATTAGTGAGACCGAGACCGAACCCGAAAATGTCTGTTCGGGCCGGTTCGGTCTTTTTGTAAACTGAAAACCGACAGAAACCGAACCCATTCGGGCCGGTTCGGTTTTCGGGCTTTTTCGGGCCCAAACGTTTATTTCCAGTTTTCCACCGAAAAACAAAAACGAAACAATTTTTTTCCTTTTCTAATGCCCAACACCACATCATTGTATATGTTACATGTGATCAAGATAAAGATTTCATTTAGCTACAAAATCAAAGGCCACCAGCAGCCACGGGGCCCTTGGATGGGTCTCTTTCTGGCAACCAAATATAAGGTTGTCATTGTGTTGTAATATATAAAGTATCACAAGAATATACTATCCTAATGGAAACTACAAGGGAACCTTTCTAGGTTGTACATTGGAACGTTTTACAAGTCATCCTGCAAAGAAAAGAGAAAGGAAAACTTATGTAAGGAAAACTTTCGGGTCGGTTCGGGCTTTCGGGCCCTGAAAATATGGAACCCGAGACTGAACCGATTACATGAATTAATTCGGGTCGGGCTTTAAACCGAACCGAAAATTTCTATTCTAAAACCGAACCGAATCGGGCTTTTTTCCTCGGTTCGGGTCGGGTCCTCGGTCTTTCGGGTCCGGACGCCCAGCCCTACTGTGTACATCAACAAAATATTGTGAATAAAGAGTAAATGCCAAGAAAAAATAATACAATACCGTAATAGAATTGAAGAAAGAAAAATACTACAGATAAGTGTGGTTGGTGATTGTTCGGATTTATTTAATATAGGCAAAATAATCTTAGAAATAATATGGTTCCAATTCAAAAGAGTAATAACATAAATTCAAAACAACAATAACACAGTCCAATTGATGGCAAAAATAACCCCTACCTGCAGTCCATAAACCCTTTCTGACAAATTACGAACTTCATCCGAGCTCTCTTCTCAGCATCATGTTGCAGCATTCCCTTCCCTTGCTTCAAAAGAGACACCTGTAGTGAAACAGAATATAATGTGAGCATTGTCAAAGTTATTTATCGCAAATTGTCAATCTAACAAATTTCAGAAAAAGAATGATAATAATAAAGCATGGAATCAAGTGTGTGTACACATGTACACATACCCAAATACATGACGCGTTCCCCTATTACTACTCGCACTATTGTGTATCTAGATATCATCGCCTATGTTTAACTGCCTATGACATGTCATGGATCTTGCAGTTCATTCTTTAGCGAACTCACTCCTGCAGTCCACCCTCTTATTAATGGTATTGACAGCATTTTGTCAATATACACATGTACACACACCCAAATACATGATGCTTTCCCCTAATTACTCATCCACTAAGGTGCATCTAGATATCATCAACTACGTTTGACTATCTATATACATGTCATAGATCTTGCTGTTCATTGTCTAGCAAACTCACTGCCACAGTTCATCCTCTTAATTGAAGGTCTTGACAACATTTTGTCAATATTGTTCTTCTTAATACTATTGATCATCTAAAATTAAGTAAACTGGTTTCTTTTGATTAATTGGAACATAAGGCTATCATTGATCAAACCAAACTTAATTCTAGATAAATGTGCCATCCTTAAAATTAATCTCTAAATCAATTTAACAGACGATTGCTAGAGTTTACGTTTGACCCTACTACTTGATGGCGTTCCTAGCCTACAATGGAACACAAATCTAGCCATGTAGTATGCAGCTACTAGCTACATTGAGATGAAAAAAATAAATAAAAATATTGGAGGGGAATAGGAAGAATAGAAACATGACTTACATGTTGAGCAGGGACTTGAGCGATTTCCAGGAGCTGCATGAGAATAACAGAAAACAGGACATTGTCATGCACAGTCAAAATAGTAACTCTCTTTGAAAGAACATAAGCTGAAACCTAAGGAAAACCAATCTAACTTTCCAGATTGCAGATTATTAAGCTACCATAAGATTGTACCATTCTGCATTGAACAATATTTTGTCCCCTCAACCGGAGTTCTTACTTGCAGAGGTTAGTCAAATCACATTTCGGATTGCTTAGTTCCTCATTTTTGTCCCCCTCATGACCAGTTTTCTCTATGTAGGACTACGGAAATTTTATGGCCTATATCTGTAAGGCATAGAAAGGAAAATCTCCAGAAGCTTACAGATCCATTCGCTACAAGACTGAACAATTGGAAATGAAAAATCGATTCCTCAAGTTTGCCTAGCAGAACAACGAAGAAACTATACATCTTAAGCCCAAGGAGCAGACGATGTGGGTGGCAAGAAGTTTATATTGACATTCCATATGATAATTGAACCTAATGTTCATTTATAGGACATAATTGAAGCTGACCTATAATGTAATATGGTCTGACATTGTGTTCTTATGTTTTGTGTGCGTTTTCAACCCATGTTTGTTACTGCATGCTTAATTATTATTGTCAAAATCTGAGGGCTTTTCACTGCCACCATCATGTATTTATGATTGAGATGATTAAATTATGCAAACTGATAGTAGCAGGTAGGTGTGGCATCAATGAGTGATTGATCTATAACCCTGCTGATGCTGCTGCTCTCTAGGTGATCATAGCTCTAATTAGCCTTTAAGATATGCACACATGGTTGGATGACAGTTTTGGATGACAAAGTTCTGCAGAAACTTGTCCAAAGATACGATTATGATCTGGCCATCATTAATATCAGAGTACCAAACCCAACAAAAGAAATTAAAAGAGAAGAGGGAAATTACTACTTACTACTACATATGTACAACACTTCTGAAACAGATCTCAACCTCAAAAATGGCCTCTGCTCTATTCTTCACTTGTCTCATTACCTGTTCAGTGTTCTTGCTTACTATTCCTTGTTATGGCTAATCAGAAAGTTACTCTCTCGCTTTACTATGACTCTTTGAGCACATCTTGTGCTAGTTTCATCGTCAAGAATCTTGCTAAGATTTTCGATGATGATCTCATCACCATTCTCAATCTCAGACTGGTTCCTTGGGGTGATGCATACGCCAACAAATCGAACGACAGCACCGCTTTCTGTCAGGTTTATATTGATCACCTTTTCTACCAACTTCATTGGTTCAAAGTTTCTGCAACATTATTTATGAAATCATTAATGGTGCATATGTTCTTCCTTCTGTGTAAATTTCACAGCATAGGCCAGATGGATGTAAGTTGAATTTTCTGGAAGCATGCGCTATCGATGTTATGCATGATGTGGTGAGATAATATGAGTTTCAAATAAAGGTTATCGATTTATTGAATTAGAAATGGTTTTGAAATTTGAGTTTGTGATGCAGAACACGCACTTTGCTTTGATTTACTGCATAGAATTTCAGGCCATAGAGGGAAGGCACAAGGAGTGGGAAACTTGCTTCAGTTCATTGGGACTGCCTAAGAAACCCCACTTTGGATTGCTACAACAGTTCAAATGGAACAAAGGTTCCATATTTAATCCTCTCTACAAGGATTCATGATGATTAAGTTGTCCATTATGTTTGACATTGTTGGATTAGTGCAGCTTGAACAAAACTATGGCAATGAAACTATGATTAAGTTTCCTCATTCCCTTCCCTTGCCTTGAGCTTTTTCCCTTTCCAGCCAAAAATGAGTCTACTACCTCTTCTAAACTTTAGTTGCTCCAAGTTCAACATCCTTCACAGTAGTGGTATCCAGTCCTGCCTTCAATAATTCAACATCCAACAAATTTTGATCACGTTATTGTACCCTTGAGAACCATAATGTTGTCTCACCGTCTTGACTCTTGAGTGGAGAAGATGAGAAGAATTGTTCTAGTTCTGTGCAGATAATTAAAGACGCGGTTGGTTCTCTCACTATCTAGCTAGCTGGCCTTGACTTAGGTATCATGCAAGCTTCCTTCTGCTATGTATCTCAGCTCTCCAGTCTGAACTCTATTAAATTGCTGAGAGTTCTCACTGCCTCTCATTACTATATAGTACACACATTAATAAACTAGCTTATTAATTTATTCATATATGGTTTCTACGTAAAATGTGGAATAATTAATACCATATGATCCGTTATGGATCTATTTCTTAATATCAATAATGACAGCTTATTCATCAGCTCCATGCCTTAATGCCATAGCTTGCCCCAAAACAGCGGGAGGAAATCTGCTGTCCCCATTTAACCTATCCCAATTCTATCACTGCTCCCATATTGCGACACATGTCCGTAGCTTTAACATGGGTTAACACCGTTAAGTTTATTATTTATCAGTTTAAATTGTTTTATTTTATCTCTGAATAAAAAAATAAAACTTCAAGAACAACAAAGGCCCGCTTATCCTAGCTTTGTTCTTAATTCCAACCAGACCCAATTCCAAGTCGAAGCCAAAGACCAATTCCAACTCAGGTACATAATCTCATCATCATCACCCTCGTTAAGCTCCTTATTCCCACTTATAATCCCAGCACCCACGGCAACCAAACCCGTCATCCTCAAAGCTTCCAAGTCATGCATGCTTTGTAGGCCTTCACTTAATCACATACTCAACTTTCCTGCTATTGCAGTACATAGTCCAAATCGGAGTAGAAAACGGAGAGCTGGAGTATGGTGAATTACTGATATACCCTGGAGTTGAAGACTCGAGGGCTGTTCTAACAAACCCTCCATGCATCTGCTTCGTTCTTCATTCCAACGTAGACCCAATTCCAAGTTGAAGCCAAAGACCAAGCCTAGCTTTACCCCCACAGTCATATCCGATTTTCTGAAGGAATTGCTGGTAATCGAAGCTGTTTCTTCCATAATTCCTCTCCAAGTTCCCCAGATTGAGAAATCAATGAGGATCCTATTTCTGGGTAGTGTTCATATGGTGGTTTCCAATATCACAATCTATGGAATCTATGTGGGTTCCTCTTATATTAAACTGGGTGATGATGGAATTGCTAGCTATAATTGCTTGAAAGACAACTTGTAATTTGAGTATGAACTAGTATTAGGTGTATAGTACTTGGGTTGCGCCGATTGAGGTTTCGGATGAAGGTAGTGCCTCTATTCAAGTTGAAACCGATCAAGTCTGGCAGAGCAAAGTAGAGGAAGAAGAAATGGAGCAGAAAAAGAGACTTGACGGGTAGATCTGAAATTTTTTCTTCTATCAGCCAAAAGAAAGAGAAAAATTATTTTTCTAATGTTTCATCATTTTTTTTTTTTTTAGTGAGAGTTAACAGAGTTGGTGGTGTGTTAAGTCAGTGATTATGTGTCAAATTCTTATTCCTGGGACAGAATTGGGATAGGTTAAATGGGACAGCAGATTTCCTCCCCAAAACAGCAGCTCCATCGACTCTTGGCTAATTAATTAGCTCATTCATTAATTGCCCATTTATGTATTTAACTAGTTCATTCTGATAGTTGAAGGTATCAGAAGAGAGAAAGTCGTGTAATTATTGTCCCCTAATTAAGAAAAATGATATATCGAGAAGAACAATACTGAAACACCATCGCATGCACCGTCTAAAACTTACATCAATCGGACAGGATTTTTAGTCAAACAATCCCACACAAGGCCCTCTTAGTGGAAGAAGGAGTGTCTATGGAGGATTGGACTTTTCTTATAAGCAGATTAAATTTATATGACTTCTCGGTCAAGTTGAGCTAACTTGCATTCCGCGGCTTATGCCTCCTTCCTTGCGTTTACTTTTCATGTGCCATAATGCCTAAGCGTTGAGCACCCACTTCCTATTTATTTAGTTCCCCAATCTCGATCTATATATACTCCCCCGTCATTCATTCACTCCATTCATTCATTCATTTCATACTTTCTTTTCATTTCACAAAAGCTTTATTAAAGAACTAGCTCGATGATGATGACTAGCATTGTGAAGAAGCTCTTGTTCTGTGGAGCAAAAGGGTTTCCCTCAATTTCAGACTCAGACGACTCTCGAGTAGTGCCTATGACACAAGCCGGTCAAGTCCGTGTGTGTGTTGGAAGAGACATTGATCTGATGTGCAAGTTTGAGATGGAAGCCAATTACCTAAACCACCCACTCTTCCAGAGTCTACTGGAGCTCTCCGCCGAGCAAGAGTTCGGTTATTCCTACGATGGAGCCCTAAGAATAGCGTGTGATGTCGATCTGTTCCACTATCTTCTTCATCTCCTTGAAACCAGCAATCCCTCCGCCCATTACATGGAGCTTTCCGATCTCATTTCCAAGTTCTACACTAATGCTATCTACAATTAGACCCGATTCTGCCGCTGCCTGACATTTTTAAGCCTCTGGATTTTTTTACTGGGGATTGATAATGTAATGTAGATAGCCATTCTTTCTCATACATTGATTCTTTTGTAATCTCATACTTCCATCTTCAAAAACTGAAGACTAAATTGCATACATCAAATTTTAGTGATACAAAAATAACGCCAGCAATTAGTTGGTTTGTGAGCAAGAAAGTTCGAGGCTTGAAATTTTTTCTTTCGATTAATGTTTGCCCTGAAAGAAGAAAAATAATAATATATAGAATTCAAATGGGACAGATATATCCAACCAATCACAGTTGATTGACCGGCAATAATGGTTAATCAATCTAATAAGGTGATGCTCATGAAAGATAATTTAAGGCATTAACATGTTGATGATGAATTTGTGCATGAAAATTAGGAGAACGTAAGCAAATGAAGGTTTCCATAGCAAGGAGACGTGCAACTTGGGAGAGAGTACGTAGGGTTCGGCTTCTAGTTATCATGGTTAGATTTCTCTAAAATTTTGGGCAATACGTAAAGGCAGAAATATCACTTTGGTCATCAAACTATGGCTCGCTCGACACTTTGGTCATCCAACTTTTAAAAACTTCATTTTGGTCATCGAACTATATCATCGCATATCACTTTGGTCATTCCGTTTGTTTTTTCTGTTAACTCCAAGAGTATTTTGGAAATTTAAAGGTTTACTCGCCATTTTTATAACTTAATCCAACTTTTTCCGCCTAAACATAAAACTTTATCCAATTTTGCCAACTTTTCCCTCCTTTTATAATTCCTTGATTTATTAAATCAATATTTTTCTTCCTCTTATATTCCCTCACTTTAAATCATTCTCTGACTCGATTATTTTTCTCTGTTGTATGCTTTGATTACTGATGATGAATGCATTAATAAAAGGAGGGAAAAGTTGGCAAAATTGGATGAAGTTTTATGCTTAAGCGGGGAAAATTGGATTAAGTTATAAAAATAGCGGGTAAAATATTTCATCTCCAAAATACCCCTGGAATTAACAGAGAAAACGGAGGAAATTGACGGAATGACCAAAGTGATATAAAGTGATATAGTTCGATGACCAAAATGAAGTTTTCAAAAGTTGGATGACCAAAGTGTCGAGCGAGCCATAGTTCGATGACCAAAGTGATATTTCTCCCATACGTAAAATGGCAACGTCTTGAAAGCAGGCAGCGAGTAAAGGAATATGGTGCAGAATCTCATACACGAGATTTCATTTAGGTAAGGTGGGATAGCAAATTAAACTTGATCTAAACCGAGCGCAACAGAGTATAACCAAGTACAGTCAGGTTCTCCAATAATTATTCGCACAAACCTTGCATATATAGCATCAAAGAGAAAAATTGCGTCACAATTTGTTGGTTCTGAATCCCTTTCACTAGAGACTGCCCAAACGACAACTATACTTCTTGATCCTTCCTAGCAGTAGCACAAACATGAAGATTGTGAAGAGTGAAACAAGAACTCGGCAGATTGCAATGAATAAATAGAACTCGGCGCTTTCAACTATGATTTGGGTTTTACATACTTCTTTTGCGAATACAGATATAGGCTATATAAAAATAAATATAAGATTAAGTAACAAATAAATAAACAAGGACAATCTCAATGAAACAAAAACAAATTCTAAAAATATTTGTGTAAAGAGTCAACTGGGCAAGAGTCCAAATATGAAAAGTACTTGTTTCCTCATTCCATTCCCTTGCCTTGAGCTTTTTCCCTTTCCAGCCAAAAATGAGTCTACTACCTCTTCTAAACTTTATTCGCTCCATGTTCAACATCCTTCACAGTAGTGGTATCCAGTCCTGCCTTCAAAAGTTCAATTTCCTCTTCTGTCATGCTGGTTTTTGAATGGGACACGGGTTTGCCAGACTGTTTTTCTGCCTCGACAGCCCAACTATAAATCACCATGCCAACGACTGCAAGAATCATCCCCATAATGTTCTTGAAAGTGAGCTCTGAATCAAAGAGAAGCCACCCTAATGTGAGGACACATACTGTTTTCATGTGACCTAAAACCTGGAATGAAACAGCAGAGAAACGTCCAATACAGAGGTACTGGCTAATATTGCAAAACACAGCTAAGGTGCACGAAAGAAGAATGAATGCCTGCAGACTCACGCATCACAGCTTGAATGTCAGGATATACAAGAGCAAACAAATCCAAAATAGTAAAGCACTAAAAGGATAAAGTGCTTACGATGGCACCAGAAGACATCTTATAGTCTGTTATGAATGTACCACTAAGGATGTAATCAATGAATGGGCCGAGAATGAGTAGAGAAGTGGCTTGAATTGGAGCAGTCTTACTCAGCAATTCAAAGGATCCAACTGAATGTTTCTTTTGAAGAGACCCAATAGACTGTCAACAGATGAAACCATGAATTAAGATAGTCGCTCCACAAATACATGAAAAATTTGAAATGAATATTGAACCAAAGTTGTCTGTGTAATGGAACGAATAACCAGAATTAAAAAAACCAGACAACCAATGACTTGAGCACCTTAAAAATGCTTCTCCAATCTTATTAATACATGGACATAAATTGGGAAAAAAAAAATAAACACTCACAATTTGCTGGAAAGAAGTGGACAAAACTGCTAGGCAGGCGCATATGAAGCCTTTGAGGTTAACTTTCACATCAGTCACGGTACAAACACCAACACCTATAACCACAACCACAACAGCCACTTTAACCTCCTTGGAATACTGCTTGTTGTTAAGAATCCATTCCATCACACAAACCACGGGAATCATGCTCAACTTGGAAATCTGCACCAAAACCACATAGAGATCACTAGATCACTTCACAGGTAAGTATGAAGGTGGCTACTAGCAAGTGGCAAATAACAGCATATGCAAGGCCATCACAATGTTGAAATTACAATTATGTGATACCTGGTAAAAGCCGACAGAGTTGAGCATGAGGCTGAAGTTCATGGCGGTGATGGAGACATTGGCAACGATGGAGAACCAAAGAAGCTCCCAAAAGGGAACATGCTTGGAGGCAGAATAACCGCTAGCATTGGAGACGAGGCCAACGAGTGCGGTTACAGAAAAATGGAACCCAGTTAAAGTGGTCGCTGAAAAAACAAACCAAACACGAAAACCACACTTATTCATCATCACTCTCTCTGCTCTTCCAATCAGAAATACACAGATCAGAATTATGGTTGAAATGCATGATAATCCTAAATGGATAGAATTCAGAAGAAATGATGTGCATAATTGAGAGGAGGAAAGGAGCGGTGAGATCGAGAGCGGACCGAAAGAGAAAGCATAGCCGGCGTTGGACATGAGCTGCTTGTTGGCCATGATAATCCCGACGGAACTGATGACGTTCATGGCCCAGGCTCCCACATCGGAAACTGCCGCCGACGATTTCTTCTGGCTGACGTCCATTCCGCCAAAACCCAACCCCAAAAAGACGTCGTCGTCGTCACTCCAATCCCTCCCTAGCAAGGGCTGAGATCCGGTACAGATCGATCCGATCTCTCTCCAACGTACACTGACACTCTGAGACAGAGTGCATATGTTAACACACGAGTCGAATCGACTCCTCTCTGGTCTCTCAATACTAGACACAAGAAAACTTTCGGGAAGAGAAAAGGAGAGAGAGAGATGGAGCTTTCGGATTTTGAATTTTGATTCCCGAAAAAGTGATAAGTGAATTATTAATTAATTAAATTTGAAAATGGAAGGAAATTACATCCGTATCTCCGTGACCAGATAGTGTCAGACGTTTGTCCTTTTTACTTTACTATATTTGTGTTAATTGGTAACTCGTAGGCACGGTAACTCCCACTTGGAACCGACAACGGAGTCTCGGATATTGCTACCTACCTCGTACGTATTCTTACAATTTGTTTCCGGAAACAGAATTTCATTAGCTTTAATATCCTTTCATTCATTCATTACTGGTTTTTATGAATTAAATAACTGCGGGATATCGGAATTTACATGACCACGATTGAGGCCTTTATTTCTTGACTTTCTTCCATTTCTCGCACTTTTATTGAATCGATTTGGATTTTATTTTTATCTTTTCGTTATAAATGTCTAAAACAGTCTTTTTCTTTTTAAATATTTTTTTTTTTTATAGTTCTAACTCAATTTTCAACCCCTTCATCACTTTGAGCTATGCCTAAAACATCATTGTCGAAAATTGACAATTCTCCACATTTCAATTTCAGACAGGAATCGAACCAGACCAAACACATCTTTTTCAACTTTGGTCCCAAATTTTGAACCGGTAGTTCACCAACTAATCAGATAAGGGAGTTTCATATTTAATTTCTCATCAAGGACACAAGGTTAATTTCTATTTTCTATGTATCATATCTTAATCTACAAATCTATTTTCTATTTTCCAATTTGAGGCAAGATCCCGCTGAGAGTGAATGTTGAAATCATGTCGCACCAAACTAAAGTTTAAGTTTTTGGAACTAAAATTTAAAACTCATTCAAGCTGGGAACCCTAACTTTACGCAATGAACTTATGGACTATATGATTAAAATACAATGTAACAAAAAAAATTTATGAATTGAAGTTTTCTCTAGGTTCTTGGTTAACATCTATAAAAGGTGATATCCTTGCTCTCTTGTAACTTATGCTTAGTCATACCCGCATATATATATTATCAAGGTATTGTATAGTGTAAGAGCAACTCTAATAGTTTTCCTATAATTTTTGTATTATAGAGAAGCAAAAGTCAAAGTTTTAGCCTCTTTTTCTTCTCTAACTCCAACAAATTTCCTATTTTACAGCAATTTCTAATTTTTCCTTAAAATTTTAGAGATTACTGTAAATTTAGAGAATTTGGTTTTCTTTTTCCTCACTATCTCTAAAATGGGGATAGTTATAGGAAATTTATTAGAACAAAAGAGGCTTAGTTTTCTCTAAAATAGAGAAAAATTAAAATATAGAAAACCTGTTGGAGTTGCTCTAAGACTGTGTCATGCATTATATCTGAGAGTATCTCCAATATTTTTTCTAAAAAATTTCAATTATAAAGGAAGCTGTTAGATATGTTTTTTGTGCATTTTTAATTTTTTACTTGCATATGATAAATTATAATATTAAAATAAATAAGGCTTTACCACTTCAATTCTCAATTTTAATTATGAATCCGACCTTGCAACTTATCCAGTTTAGTTGTAGTCAGTGTCAGGTCGTTTTAAGCTGACTCAATTGGTACCACATTACAATTTGAAAACTCTAGCATTATTGCTCGGAAAGAACATGGATGGTCGAAGGGTCGAGTCTAAATTTGAACTTCAAAACCACAACATAAGATCTGTGACAAAATACACCGATAACAATAATTGTGCAAACCTAGCAGATCTATTTCGAAAGACATGGATGTGAACCCAAATTTGAACTTCAAAACCACAAAATGAGGTCTGTCACTCCAGCAAAATACACCAATAAAAATAACTGTGCAAACTATAACAGTCAATAGGTGACAACAGTATATAGCAAGTACCAACTTCTACAACAAATCTATCTCCCTCCCTACGTATATAAATCTGTCTTCCCGAAAAGAATGCAAGGCCTACTCAGCTGGAGGTGATGTATCCTTTCAAGCACAATCATCACTAGTTCAAGCAGACACATCCAACTAACAAACCTCAGATTCTTCACACGACGACACCCCACGACTTTGATACAAATGAAAGGGTACAAGGTTTATGCTACAAGGAAAGAGAAGGAGGAAAAGGAGAAGTCTCCACCCTTAATCCCTGCCCATGGAAGAATGTCTCTGTGCACCAGGTGGTGCAGTTGGCCTAGGGAAGTTGTCAAACTGCACACCTGCAAGTTCCACGTAGGGGCTCTGTGGCACCTAATAATGTTTTGAAACAAGTTAAGAAAATAAAATAATGCATATTAAAACATAAATGTATGAAGGAAGGGTCATAGGAGTCTGGGCAGTAAGTGAGGATTACATCAATGTCACGCGATCATTTATTTTTTCTTTTCAGTTTTTAGTTCTAATTGAACTTAGGGTTTATTCTAATGTCTAGGAATTACAATGTTTCATCGTAAATCCTGAGCTCCCTCTAAAACATATTAAACCCTAACCAGATAGACCCCGTCAATCTTTATAAACACTACAGTGCAAATCCTAACAAATCAGTAATTCATAAGTAGTATATAAGACTAAAAAGAAAAAAACAAGAGGAATTAAAAAAAAAGAAAAGGAAAAATGAAGCAGTTTGAACAGCTTTAATTGTCATTTGAACAACACTCGAGTATTAAAACATGTAGAGGGAAACAAATTGATAAGGATATAAAAACACCTTTTCTTGTGAGACTCCACACAAGTTAGCATGTAGTTTACAAGAGCAAGTCAAAGTATTCTAATAAAAGTAACAAAGATGAGGAATCTTTATCTCTAATGAAAATGGATATTAACAGTCCTGTGTCCCCAAAACAAGAAAATGGCAAAGTTCAAAATCCCTTATGGATGATGGCCCCCATTGGATTGCTAGTTTGTGAAATTCTAATCTGTCTAACAAATACGATGAGCTTATAGCAGAGAAGGTACCTGTGGTGCATAAGAGCTTATTGAGGACCTTGGTGTTGTTGAAGGAGAAGCATCGTGGCTTGATTCAATTCCATTAAGACTATTTGGTGCACCTTCACCCTCAACTTCATTGGTAGACTTGGTTCTCTATATGAATGCAATACTATATATGTATTAGATCAGTAACCTAGAATCTTCATTAAATCCACATACAATTAAGAAAATAGATTACCTGGAAGATTTTGCCAAGAGTTTTTAACCCCTTTGCTCGTGCACGGAGTTCCTCTTTCTTGGCACTGCTGTCTTGAAGAACCTAAGATAAACCATGTAAATTTACAATCAGACAAACTGAACCAGACTTCTCTTCATGACTTAGCTATCAAATGAAACAGTAGATGGCACACAACCATCTGACAAACGCGGGAGAGAGTGGCCTCAATATCAGCCACATTGAGCTTCCACAGGGAATCAATCATCAACTTCTTGTTATTTTGCATGTATTCTTCAAGCTCTTCCTCAGTGTAATTTCCTTCTGCATTTAGTTGCTTTTTCATGTCTTCTTGCAGTTGGATCAAAGCAATCGCACCTGACCAGAAAACAAAATAGTGCATGAATTAGGTCAGGCAGCAAACTTGTGTGCATGTATGGGAATAATGACCATAAACATGACAAAAAAGACAGCATATTTCCTTTTCCTGTCAAAATATGAATAAGTGATGAATGATTGGACCCTATAAATTTGGGTAGGATCAGCCCCCAAATAGTTGGAGAACCCGACCAGTGGTCATTGAAGCCAGAAAGGTTTACTAACCTGTTGCTGCTGTTACTTGGGATTTAATGAAGTGCCCTTTATTTCTAAACCACTCAGCAATAAATGGCACTCCTAGATATATTGCTTTCTTTCCTAGCTCTTTCGCTGACTGTCTGGCATATATATAGCCGATTGTATTCAACATATCAACACCATAAGCTGTAGGGAACAGACATATGATTAGACATGTGATGCAGAGATATAAAACAGGGACAGTCCATAAGAAATTAATGACATCATATGTATTGTAAAATGGGTTCTACACTCTTAACAATGAATTCAGCACTTTCTTTAACCTAACAAAGAGAACAAATTACTAAACATAGCTTCATTGCTTGATTTATTAGCAATAACATGTCAGAATATAGATAATTGGCTTAGAACTAATATACCCCCTTAACTTCCGACCTAACTGTCAAATTACCCCCTCACAACACAAAGATATTTGGAAAATTTAGCACCTGTTAAACAACTTGCCATTGCATTCGATTGGCATTTGATATCAGAAATGATATTTATAGAGTATTTGAGTTTATAAACTTTTTTTTATATAAGAAACAAAAAAATATTGAAAAAAAAAAAGTACAACCAGTGAGCAAGAAGTCCAAAAAAAAAAAAAAAAAAAAGAGCTATCCTAGAACAGCTAGGCTTCAACATCCAGAAAATGAGAAGTAAGCTGCTTGCATGATTGCATCAACAAACATGTGACAAAGATATAAGTTATCTACCGTCTTGGTGAAAGTACGACAGATAATTTATATGTTCTTATAAAGAATAATTCAATGTAGGCCCTATATGAATCATTGTAAGTGTTTTCAGGTTCCCACTATTTACAAGTAGATTAAAATGTTTACACAATGAAACATCTACAAGCAGTTGAACATATTTTTCGTTCTTCTCCCCTAAAACCAAATCACACAGCATCAATTACCTGCATTGGAAAGTCTTGCGACTTCAGCTTCAGCATGACAAACAAAGTCCTCTTTGTTTCCTTGCACATATTGGTTGAGTCTATTTTTTAGTAGTTCTGCAAGCTTTTCTTCTCTCTCTTTTTGAACCACCTGTAGAAAAAGAAGATTTAACTTTGAGCATTCTTTGAAGATATTACTTGAAAGTCAGTCCAATACAGACTTGAATGAAGAACACAAGCGAGCATCAAGAATACTAGTGAAATGATTTACCCGCATTTTCTCTTGCAACTTTTTGGCATCGAACTGTTCTCCTTCTGTAAAAATATCTAGTGAAGCCATTGATGCCATGGCTAGCTGTCCAATATATTCCTCAAAAAGCTCACTACCAAATAGCATAGCGAAGATTGCTGCAGGATCAATAATTCCATCGCTGCAAAAAGGGCATCAAGGGAAACATTCCGAAAAGAGTCAGAAGGTTCAATTTTATGTTAATTTCACCAGATATCAAACACGCTCATAGGAAACCCACGAGGTGTAGACACCTTTTCAATTTTAGAATTCATCTATTCATGGATTAAGAACTAACGTTGAGATTCCTGATTTTCCATGAGCATCATAGGCTTGTCGTTGAGCTGGGTCACTTAACACTTGGTAGGCTTCTCCCAAAACCTGAATCCAATAAATAAACTACTTGTGAGTCTCTCTCCCAAGTCCCAAGTCACAGTCAGTAAGAGAAATGATTCATAGTCCAATGCCCCTCCCCCAACCTTCCCACACAAGGAAATCATAACAAAATCAAATGGAAAGAAAGATCATAACAGAATCATTGCTTTGTGAAAAGTGTTGCAAGTCCAGTGGGCGAGAAACCAACTGATGGCATAGATATCTGCCTAGCAAGTACTTGTAATTTGTAATTTGTAACATCTATTAGTAAGTGAAATGCATGCAGGTCTTGATGTTACAAATACATTTATTTTCCTCTTCTTTTTTGTGACATAACCAACTGGTAATCAAATAGTAGTAACTAAACATAAAGCAACTAGCCTTGCCTGAAAATTTTGCGCCGCGAGAGGATCGTTCGGGTTTTTATCTGGATGAACCTGTCTTGCCTGCAAGTAACCAAAACACACAGCCAAATAATCAATTTCAAATTTCATATCCAGGAAAAAAAATAAAAAATAAAAAAAAATCCTGAGAGAGCTAATCTCATTTCTGCTTCGTCCTCAATAATGGATCCATTTGAACCAACACTACAAAGCATTCTAATCACCTCTTATTCAATCTAAACCTAAAATAATCAGAAACGAAAACTCCCTTCGCCTCTTGACCTTTGACCTTGTAATCGAAAATTCTTAGTAAAATCAAACTAGAACAGATGCAGAATCAGGCAGCGAAACAGTAGAGAGTGAACAGAATACAATGGGTTTTGCTAAACAGTGGTAAAAAGAAGAAAGTAAAAATTGCAGGGAAGAAGAATGAAGATTGAATAAGGAGGACCTTAATGTAATAAGCTTTCTTGATCTCGGCTTCGGTGGCGGTGGGATTTACTCCGAGGACGTCGTAATATTCCGTCTCCTTCACCATCTTCTCCGATCGGTCAATCTAGCAGACGAGGGGGGTAGGAACGAACCAAAAACACTGGAGAAATATAATACAGAAAAAAAAAATAAAAGAAGAAGAAAAAGAAGATAAAGAGAAAAAATAATAATAATAGACAGAATAATAGAGATTCCCCTACGCACCACGCGGGACGCGGTATTGTCTATTTCAGAGACCCAAGAAAAAAAAAATGAAAAAGTCTAATTTCCAGACGGAAATAAATAATTCGACCAAAGAAAGGGAGATGACTGGAATAAACGAGTCTTTAATGATCAGACCAAAAAAAAAGGGCCTTTAACGAAATTTATTAATTTAAGAGTCTCCGACACTTGGCGTTGACAATTATTGAGCTACGCTAGGCTCTTACAGTTTTTTTTTTTTTTTTTTTTTTAATCTTATTTTTTTTTATTTTTTTTATTGGGAGGTTGTTTGAGCTAGAAGTTACTAAGTTGAAGAACCTTTTTTGACTTTTCGTTTTTATCATTGACGGGAGTCTACCGTAACGAATATATGAAATTCACCTCTAGTGTAGTAGTTGAACTGATTCACCTTCATACACTTAATACTTGCGATTATCAATTCTAAATGTATTATTTGTGTGCTGAAATGTAGAAGATATCATCACTTCTTGGAATATGGTTTTAATTGCATAAACAGCAATCAATGTTAGTAAATCAATTCTACATTGGCTATCCAGTTTCAAATTGGTCGCTTAATTACCAGAGAGGATTTGAAGGTTGCTTTTGCCAATGTTCTTAGGGTACTGATACATCAAGTAAACTAGTTTAATAAAAATTTAGATTGCTTAAAACAGAGGTAGACTAATTTGAGATCAAGTCAAGCTAGTCTACTAATGCATGGAGTCAGTCTACATCTGTATCAAATCTAATCTACTTGATGTATTAGTGCATTAATGTACTGTAAAATTTTTCATGTTGTTGTACTTTTTTGGTAGATATGAGATTCTAAAAATCAATATGTCTTTGAGTAAACCTACCTCTATCTTGTCAAAGTATCGAGTGTTGTTGCCTCTATTAAAAGCAGCATTTGATTTAGATGTTTTTTTTTTTTTTTTGAAATTTGATTTAGATGCTTTCATCACATCATCAAGTGACAATTAACAATTTCCTTCCAATGATTTTGTCAAGTTGAATTTTGATGTCGTATATTTGGCATCAATCTGGTAGCAACATACGAACTCGTGATTAGAATGAAAGTGTGGTGGAAATAATTCGGGCCACTTTGATCGAAGGTCTAAACTTTGATGAGGATATTTTAAAGTGATAATAGAAATTTCGTTGATTATGCCAAACGAAAATGTTATAATCATACCACTATTTCACGTGTTGAGGAAAATTAATTTCGTAATAAATGTCTTTGAATCAATTATTACAAAGAAAATAAATAGATCCACTTTATCTTTAGAAGTGTCTTCTCACTCTTTTCCCTTTTGTTCAGACAAGCTCAGCTCAGACGATTGTGACCCTTATTTTTACTTCTGAGAAGGAAAAAAGAAAATCTTGTTGAAATGTTTTCTTTTTTTTTTTTGAAAGGCTCGTTGAAATGTTTTAACTGTGGGTAAAAAGTAAATTCAGTCATCCCTTAAAATAAGCAAGATAATAAACTTGCAGTGTTCTGGGCGGTTGGAAAGCTCAGAGTAGTAGAAAGAAAGAATGTCGAACGCTGTGGCGAATGGGCTGGCCGGCGCCGGAGGTGGCATTATTGCCCAGATTATCACTTATCCTCTCCAAACTGTACCTCTCTCTCTCTCTCTCTCTCTCTAGATTTCAGAGCTCAATCAATCCTTGACTGTCTCTTCGCGGTTAACTGCAGGTCAATACGCGCGAACAGACCGAGAGAGTCGCCAAGCAATCCTTAGCTACTTCCAAACGCCTTGGAACTCTTCTACAAATGCTCCATGTAATAATCACAATCGTTCCACTAGTAATCGTCCTCATTTCATTCAAATTCGTTTTCTTCAACCTTAGTTTTTTACTGTGATTGTGTCAGGTTATAAGAACCGACGGTTGGGGAGGACTCTACAGTGGCCTTAAGCCTTCTTTGCTCGGCACTGCCGCTTCACAGGTTCCTCTTTTTTTTTTCTCTCATAATCTACATGATTTGGATAGAGCAATGGAATTAGCAATGTGCAGCATACGCTTTGTTCTTGTTTTTTCTTCTTTTGCAATTGTTAAAAGACATTATAAATATAGTGATTCTCAGTGGTTCGAGTAAAGATATATACAAACAGCTAACAACTCATTGTATGAGGATCGGATGTAGACACACCCGAGGATGAAGTTTAATCATTATTTTGTTAACCTGGAAAACGAATTCGAACATATGCGTGGATGTGTTCAAGTTGGATTTCGTGGTTTCTGTTTTACAAAAGTTAGGATATGTTAACTCACTGTAATGCTTGCAACAAAAGTGTGTGAATATTATAGTATGTTACTACAGGAAAACAATGGTGGCTCCTACTTATTGTAATGGTCTGTGTTATATGTGTTAACGCTCTTTTCTTGCTGGCAGGGCATTTATTACTATTTTTATCAAGTGTTTAAAAACAAGGCTGAGGCCATCGCTGCTGCCCGCAAAGTCAAAGGACGTGGGGATGGTACTATTGGGATGTTTTCTTGGCTTAGTGTGGCAGCCTTGGCTGGGTAAAGTTAAATCCTTTCTTATAGAGAAAGCTTTTTCTTTCATTCCTTACCAAACATACATCCTAAGGGAGTTTGGAGCATGGGAGAGACGTGGTGGAGCCATTTTCGATCATTACATCTAAGCTCATTGAACTGGCATTTAGCTCTTTTCAGTGATAACCTATAATGACTTGGTCTTCTGATATAAATTTTTTTACTCATGTATTACCTTGCAGTTCCTTGAACGTGCTGCTGACAATTCCTATATGGGTTCTGGTGACTCGTATGCAGGTGCATTCACATTTTCAGTGCACATAAACTAATCTGTTAACAACCTCGGTTGCAGTCTGTAAACGTTCTTGTGACCGGCCCTTTTGTCTGTCTCATTATCTGTATACTCAGTTTTGTGGAATTATAATATAACAGCATTTCAAAGAGCATACAAGAAGGCAAATATAACTCACTTCCCTAAGAAGACATTTCTGTCTTCAAAATATAATGACTTTATAATCTTGTTTTTGAAAGGAATGACTTCGTGATCTTTAGATGCTTTCTTCCAGTGCAAGTCACTTCGTATTGTATCAAAGCCTACATAGTTTGACTCCTTTTCTTTTTCTCTTGAAGACACATACTCAAGCTGAGAGAAAAATCATGGAGGAAAGAAAGGATGCTCTGATGAGGGAAGCTTCTGAAAATGGTTTGACGGGTTCTGAATTACAACACAAATTGGCTGAACTTGATTCAATAAAACCCCGTCCATATGGAACTTTGCAAGCGGTAAGCAAATTTATTTCTGTTGTGAATTTTTCATATGAACAATGATAAATTTATTTAAGCATTCAGACAACATCATTTGCATTGGGATCCTGAAGTAGATGCGTTAAACCCTGAATCCATAAACGTTATGGTTGCGAATTCTTCTAGTGAAACAGTTTTTATATATGCACGGTAATCACATATGCTGAAATTGAAAATCTCCAATATAAAACTTAAATAAATAAGTGGGAAATTGTGCTCAAACAATCCAGCGCACGTGCAAACACGCATGTGTTTGTATATTAGTCTGATCTAACCCTTTCATTCAGTTCACAACTATTCTTTAGGATCATCTGACTAAGTAGCCTAAAAAGTAAAAACCTATTGGAACACGATGACTGAAGCATCCCACTGTCATTAACACCTTTGAATAAATTAAATTTTGAGAAAAAGGGAGATAAATGAGAGCAGAGAGCCATTGATCATAATCTAAAAATGGTTTAAATAGAGTAGAACTCTAATCATAATTAGAAACTAATCATGCCCCTAATCAAACTAGGAAACTGTATATTTGAGCTACTTTACAATCTCGTCATTAGTAGCATCTCTTAACTTAGAAAATGGGTAAGATGGGAACCAAAGTCTATTCCTTTTATTATCACAACCTACGTGTCTCAAAAGTGTTGTGGCAAAGCACATGCAAAGTTTGCCTTTCTCGTTTTGTGAAGACACATGATGTGTGTAAAGGGAAAATAATGTTATCTGGTTTAAAGGTATATGATGCCCAAATTGTTTTTGGTGGGAAAAAGATTCAGTAGTTTTTCAACCATTCGGCATTGGAAAATACTGTAGTTTCGTTCAAAACTGAGATATTGATCACTTATCAACTGGAGTGGGGAGTGTTTGGAGTATTGAAGATTATATTTAAAGGAATTCAAGGTCAAAAAGGCATGATCAAACATTCAAGCAATATATAGATATAGATATATTAATCTATTAATTCAAGGACTTCATATATATATATATATATATATATATTTGTGTTTCAAGTTCTTTATCATGTCTTAACTCTTGAGAAATGCAACATGCTGGAAACAGATATCATCTATGCTCCAGCTTCAGAGGAGTTTTGGAGAATCATATTGTGGTTATGATTTTGAATTAGAATATTTTATTTCATAATCTGTTTAAGGCTGTTAGTTAAGGTTTGTATATTTGAGTTGGGATACTGGCTTTTGAAGGATTTCGAATCATGAAGAGGTTAGGGAGTTATCCTCTTTGTTGATTGCATTAGAAAGAGTAAGATTTGTGGCTTCCAAACTGGATGAAAGGAAATGGAAGCTGGAGTCTTCTGAAATTTTCTCTTGCAAATCCTTTCATTTGACTCTAATTCAGATCCAATCTTTCCTCCAGCAAAATATTTATGGGAAGTTGAGATTCCTCCTAAGGTCAAGTATTTGGGATGGCTTGTGGCTCATGGGAGGGTGAATACTTGTGATGTTCTTAAAAGGAGGAGACTGAGCTGCTGTTATGTTTTGTGTAAGCTGCAGGGGGGATGGTGCTCGTCA
The DNA here is from genome assembly GCA_024704745.1 of Rosa lucieae. Lineage (NCBI taxonomy): Eukaryota > Viridiplantae > Streptophyta > Magnoliopsida > Rosales > Rosaceae > Rosa > Rosa lucieae. The sequence continues at coordinate 37,147 of JANPXK010000779.1, forward strand.
TGTATTTGTGCACAGTGAAGTTTGTAGTATTTTTATTTAGAGAGGTCAGGCTGATTTGGGCAAGTTCAGCAGGGAGGGTTGATCTATTATAAAGCCTTATGCTTTTGGAAAAGGAAAAGAGGCCAAAGTCCTTTGGGTTGCAGTGTGCTAACTGTGATTAAGTTGGTATGGATAGCAGAATTGTCTTTTTTTTTTTTTTTTTAAATGCTTGTTATCAAGTCCATTTTTGAAAATACATGCAGTCATGTCATCATATTTCAGATTGGTCCCCTCCCAGTTTCTGTGTCGTGCTTGGCGTAAACTGTAAGTTGCTCTATGTACTGAGACTAGACCTTTAGCATGAAAGCATGTGCCTGTTCCTTCATAAGTATTGTTTCTGCTGTGCAACATAAGACTTGTTTGGAATTTTTCTGCTGTCTTAGCTCTGGCTTGGCTCCAGTTCATTAAGGAATGTGCCAATTTGACCTCAAGGATATGTAATGCAAACGATAAATGGTTAAATTAGCAGTCTATAATCACTAGGACCACCATTATCAGTGGCATCGATATCATTAATTTTTTTTTTTCCTCTTTCTTTCTTTTGCTTCTCATATATTCTGCACACATTTTTAGGTCCACGAGGTTTACACTGAAGCCGGAATTACTGGATTTTGGAAAGGCATTGTTCCAACACTTATTATGGTTAGATTTTTTTTACTATTGAATAGATTGTTGATGCACTATGGCTTATTTCTAGAGTAATCAATGTTTCTGTTGGTAGGTTTGCAACCCTGCAATACAATTTATGATTTATGAAGGCTCGTTAAAGCGTCTAAGGGAAAAACGTGCTACCAGCAAGCAGGGAAGGAAAAATATAACTGCTTTAGAGGTATAAGATCTATTTAAATGATGGTTTTGAAAGCCTGTTTAGGTTTTCATTTTCTCTTAATTCCTATTAATCTGGCACCAGGAGTCCATATGATTGGTATCATCATTAGGAATATCACAACAGTAATCTATTTAACCTAATATGAGTCGTTTAGATTCTCTCTCTCTCTCTCTCTCTACACACACAGACACACATATGGACATATCTATATGTCATATACATTTCTCATATATATTACATTGTTTTGTGGATAGGTTTTCTTTTTAGGGGCCTTGGCAAAACTAGGCGCAACTGTCACAACATATCCATTGTTAGTTGTCAAGGTAAACTTCAGTACTCGTGTTATTTGCATCTTTTGAAGGATATAAAAAGTAAAATAGTTGAATGTTACTGCTGAATTTCACTTCATGTAAGAAAATTTATACAATATTTAATCACATTAAGACTAGGCCAGGGGAATCGTGATTCTACTTATTTGTCCCACCAACAAGTCTCTCTTTGGCCATATATCAAAAATTGTCTATCCTAGTCTCAGGAGTCTGATTTTGCACTTGTTAGTAATCTTTGAAGCCTCTTCTTGATAAATTTCTAATAAGCTGTGTCCCATGAGCCTATGCAGTCAAGGTTGCAAGCAAAGCAGGAGATCGGAGGGAATGTTTCACTAAGATACTCAGGTTTGTATTTGATAGTTTATAGACACATCAATCTTGTTCAAATAGATTGATCTTTTTTAAATATTATGATCATAGCTCTCATCACCGCACTATCATTATCTTCCTTTCTTTGTTGAATTCCTGTCTTTATACATATCTCATCTGCATATGAGCTTCATGGAGATAAAAAGGAATCAACATTTTGACTGGATAACTGAGAGGCAGAGAGTTTCATTTGGTTTCTCTCTATTTTTCATGTTTAGCATCAACCATTTTTATAATACAGATTATTACATGATATATTTGCAACACAGGTACTTTTGATGCCATATTGAAGATGATCCAGTATGAAGGATTGCCTAGCTTTTACAAAGGGATGAGCACAAAGATAGTACAGAGTGTTTTTGCAGCATCTGTACTTTTTATGGTTAAGGAGGAATTTGTTAAGGCTTACATGGTGCTGGAAGATAAATGCAATAAAGTTCTGTTTAGTTCAGCAAAATGATTACTTGATAAATGTAAGATGAAAACTGTGTCCTTAATTAAAATGTACAATATTTATAATTTGGTATTGGAGCCAAGTGACCAGCTTAGTTACATTTGAAGACACATATACGTACACACACACATTAGTATACACATTCTAGGACATCACATGGGTCAAAGACTCATAATGTGATGTTTATTCCATCTGATTTTACAGAACATTGGAAAGTGAATTTTGATGATGTGATATTTAATTTCGCAAACCATCATACCATATCAGTTTGAGAGTTCAACATACTCTGTAAATTCTGATGTTCTTAAACCACCTTGGTCCTTGGTTTTTTTTTTTTAATTATTATTTTTAATTAATATATTTATTTTAGTGACAAAATTGCATTTATCAGCTTGTTAGGTGTCACTTTACTGTGGAATTACCAAATTGTCTACTTTATTGCTTATGATTATAAAACAAGGCATATGGACTTTGTATTCTTTTTTACCTCTTAGGAGGACTGGGAGAAAGTTCTTAATTCAGCTTCCAGCATCTACAGAACAATATTTTTACAGTAATATTATATTTGCTTCTTCCAATTATTTATTTATTATCATGCCCTTGGTTAGTGTAATCTAAAGCGATGTTTGGATCTAGAACCCTCTTTATTTGCTGGAATTTGTTAAAGAGGTTGCCTGAAACTGATGAGCAATGGAACTGTGTTATGAAACAAAAGTGAGACTTGAATGGTCTTGATCACCCATAGCAGTGATATAATAAATCAGGAAGAACCATGAACTACCTTTGTTCTTCCCTGATCATGTGGATAAGGAACTTTTGAGGGAGTAGAAGTCTTGGAGTTGATATTTCTTACCAGTTTATGGATGATGCTTTGTTTTGACAAGTTGGTCATGATATTAGAAAGGTACCTTATGGAGATCAAAATAAGCATATTTCCAATCATACTTTTTTTTCCTGAAAATAATTGAACTAAACAGCATGGTCCATACGAGTATATATATTACACTCTGAATTTGGCAGGTTTTTGATTCCATAATTGAAATATGACGAGTTACAATGCAGATTATGGTGGGAAAATATACTGAACCATACTAGCGAAAATGCATGTTCAACTTATAGGAACTTGACATTTATAAAATAACAAGTATTCATGGATAGGGCTCCATCAAAGTTGTTCTCTATATCTAGTATAGAGGAGACAAATTATTGAAATTTTATGCACTACTTATACGCTATGTTGAACCATAGCCTTTGTAGAACACTAAGAAATCTATACAAGTCTTAACATGATTTAATCTACGGAATGAGGACTTGGGTTGTAGTGTACTGATTTTCAACCTCTCACCTGTAGAAGTGCTAAATGCATGATTGATGATCATGCTATGTGATTTTTTGTTTTTGACTTCTGCTGACAGGATATATCCTTGCAACTCCAGCTGCAGTGCAGGCCTCTACAAAGTGATAGTAGTCTTTTTCAGTACCTTTACTCATGAATATAATAATGATAATAATTAGTAGTATTGGTTCTTCTTTGCCCCTGTTTTTGCTCGGGAATCCTCCCTCCCCTTGGAGGAAGAAATGTTGATTTCAAGGTTTTTTCATCACCATAACTGACATTTTTGTTTAGAAAAAATGGGGGGAGGTGTTTACTGAGAAAATTAGGAGGCTTTAATAAAAATGCCCTTTAAGTTAGTATGTACCTGTTTCTTGGACCATCTTGAGAATCATGAAGTTCTTTAACCTTAAAGAATGCTTTTGGAAGCTTTTGGGATTTTGCACTTCTCTTTATCTTTGTCTTTGCATTGTCAAACGATATATCTTGACTGTATGGTTCAATGCTTGCGTCACTTCGTTGAGCAGAGGATACAGACAACCACTTCTTCTGGGGCCTTTGTGTCCTCATTGTACAAGTTGTGTCCATCAGAGAACTCAAACAATCTGTTATCAAATCAATAGACGCATCCTCTTGGTTCTTTTGTCTTAAAAGATCATTGAAGGGTGTTATCTCCTGTGGCTGAGCAATGGTTTCCTCCTTTATGCTTGTACTGTATTTGTCTTGCCTTTTAGATATCAGTTTGCAGCCATCAGCTTTGTTGGCCTTAACTTGCTCTCTGTTTAAGGAGAAGGTTTTCATCTGACCATTGTGTTGCATTGCAGCTCCAAGATCTACTTCATAAACAGTTTCAGGAACAAATTTTGTTCCATGGTTAAAATGACTGCTCTCCACTAGCTGTGTCTGATAACTGGAGGCCGAGTTTTCGTCTGAGATTTTCAAGTCCACAGGCTCTAGGCTCATATTTAGAATAATTGGGCATCCTATAGCGCTCTCTAGAGTCTCCGATAGGTGTTCTTCAGACATCTGAGCGATCTGCTTGTCTTCTGGTCTTTTGAACATCAAATGCAAAATTGCATTGGCTGTTGAAGTCAAACAGGCAAGGAACTGTATAAATTTCACGCTGGTAATATTTTATGCTAGTGTAGAGTAAAAGTGCTTTACCACTAGTTATAGTTAATGATGCAAGCTTCACTTTGTGGCGCAAAAAGTCTTTCAAATATGAACTATGCATCCTGCCCAACATGTTTAGCCAAATTTCTTCCATTTCACTGATGCAAGTAAAGTGGGTCTCTCCATCAACTGCCTTGTCTCTGCAATTTGTCTGTTTCGTAATGCTTTTGATTGTAGACTTTTGTTTCGTATTGTCCATCTCTTGTTGCTCAGCAGTGTTGCTGATGGCAATGTGGTTCACCAAGTACCTGCTGTGGGTTAGGCTATGCAACTCCATTTCTGCATTGGACTTGTAATCTGCTACTGCAGACAAAACTGGTATAAGTTGTGCCAACTTCAACTCAATTAATGAAACTGATTTTTGTTCCCAGATAGAAATTGCATGTCTGAGGATGATGCACTTGAACGTACCTGGGGATAGGACAGATCCAGAAGATCTTTTGCTGGAAGCATCTCTAGAAGCAATTTGTAAAAGAGCATTAAATATCTGCAAGGTTTGGTCAGTTGAAGACCTGGGTTGCTTCTCTACTGCAGCTAATATTTGTAAGGCACAACACAGTGCCACTGATTGATTATTTTCTGCAATATTGGTTAAACGAATCAATGATGTAAAAATGTCCTCTAATGTAAGTATGATTATACTGTGTGTATATATGTATATGTGTGTGTGTACTGATATGAAAATTATTGGATGCAGCTTACTGTGCTCTGATCCTCCTTGCAGAAGTTCCTTATCTGTAGATAAGTGAGTAGAAGAAGAGGTTTGAGGAACAGCATCAGCCTCACTGAAAAGCATGTTGGTGATGTGCGAAACCAATTGTGATACAAACATTTGTGGTTCAATACCAGTTCCAATCAGCTGCCTTGCACATCTCAGGGTTTGCATAGTGTCTCCGGAAAGTGCCATTGTGAGCAATTCAGTGAGCTTATCATGTGGAACAAGACCTACCTTCAAATAGAACAGAATTTACCGTTAAAGTAATTGCATATCAGGAGCTTTGGAGCAAGTCAGTTGACCCCATTAGGTATACTTAACTCCAAGAGAGAGTAGAAAGTTTTAAAGAAAGGACCACCTACAAGCTGTTGTGCCATGGAACTTGTTATCTTTGGCCCCAGTAATATCAGCTGGTCTAATATGTTTTCAGCTTCTCGCAAAGATCCTTGTGCTTTGGTAGTAACCAGTTTGATTGCTTCTTTTTCAATCCTTATACCCTCTTGGGCTGCAATTCTAGTCAACTTGAGCATGATATCACTGTCTCTGAGTTTGGGAAAGAAGAATTTCTGACATCTTGATGATATGGTTCAGGCACCATGTCTGCATTTGTAGTGATAAGGATGAATACCACACTAGCATTGTAAGCTCCATTTGCTATGCCTGAAAGTTCGTCCCATGCTTCTGTACTAAACGATTCGCACTCTTCAAGGATAAATACCTTAAATCCTGGTGTTGCTTGCAAAGATGATATACTTTGAAGGAGTTTCCTAATCCTTTTGAATCCAGCAACTGTACTTCCAGAACACAACTCCATAATAGAAAGGCTTCTGGAGCATCCTTGGCATTTCCAGCACGGTTTGATAAATGAGCTGGATTCACAGTTCAAGGCCAATGCTAATATTCTAGCAGTAGATGTCTTCCCGGAGCCTCTTGCACCATAGAAAAGATAAAGCGGTGCAATCTTATTCTGCTGAATTGCATTGGTTATGGCCTTAATAACCATTTCATTGCCTGCAATGTCCTGAGATGCCGTGGTGGCTCTGCTATTCAATTCAACAGAATTTATGCCGAAGTGAAATACTTTGTCCTGGCTGGTATGATCATTTTCTTCCCTTGATTTGTCTTGACAATTGCCCCTCAGAAAGTTGCTTCGCTTTGTTCCATCATTCAACCTTTTAAATAAACTGATTACCTTTATTCGTCTAGTGGCTCTGCGCATTTTGGACGACTGACAAGAGACAATCCCCTCTTTGTGTTGGGATTTCACTTTCACTCTTGAAGTCTGCTGATTTGTGGATGATGAAGCAAGAAATGACTGCTGCAGATGCTCCGAATGCTGCTGGGTTGGAGCGATTGAACTAGATGGAGCAGGATTATATGTGAGCTTGCTACTCAATGACAGAGATTCACACTGGCAGAATTGGTTTGCGCACAGTAAATGAGCTTGATGTGGATCGTTGAAGTGTCCTCCTACTATGGAGCTTGAGCTTGAACATCTCTTCTCAGTTTTCTTGGCTTGCTTTCTCAATACTTTCATCGCTTCAGTAGCCATTTACTTGTAGCTTTTGTGTCTTGGCTCGTATTCGATGAGCAAAAATAAGCTGCTCATTAGAGGGTTTTGAAGTGAAGGTATTAGCCGGCCTATCTTAGTGGTTGGTGAGCGTACAGCTTGGTGATTTTCGGTTAAGGCCGGCTCTCCTAATCCTCCCAGTCGTACGTAAGTTGATATCTCAGTGTCTCCTAATTCCCATAATGCATATAACACAGTCCTCCACTTGGAGAAGGGACGATCTTCTAAGTCCTTTATTATGTTAGTTTTGGCACCATCCCTCGTGTCCAAAAGTCGACTAGTGTTAGAGATACCTATTAGATGCCTTAATAGTATAGTTAGTACAGTGGATGGTAGATTTCTTATTAGAAAGGACAATCGTTCCCACTCTAGGCTTCTAATGTAGACAATTTTCTGATTATTCGACTTATGTTGTAGGGGAATTGTAATCGTGTTTATTATTGATAATAGGAGCCCTTTATATAGGGAGTTACAAGGTACACAATAGGTAATAGAATCCGTATACAATTGAATACCTAGAACACTTTCCTATTACAACTCTAAACCCTAGTTTGTAGAGGCACACATTATGTCGACATCCTTCAACACTCCCCCTTGTGCCGCTCAAACTTGGTGATGACGTTTTGATTGTTGCCTCGTTAAAAACCTTGTCAGGTAATACAAACCATGTGGGACAAAAATAACCCTGGTCGAAGGACAAAAAGAGCACAACACGTCCTTCACTCTTCGAAATCAAACATGTAGACATCATGCCTCCCCCTGATGTCAATATCTCCCCCTGATTGCTACAATCATGGGAGTTCGGATAACTTTCTCAATCTGATGCTCTTCACATGTTTCTCGAAGGTAGATTTTGGTAACGACTTAGTAAATAAGTCCGCTACATTATCCTCTGATCGGATTTGGTTCATTTCAATATTTAGAAATGCTTGTTGTCATTTTGATGGAGGGGAGGAGGAACACGGAAGGTTGCATTTTGCCTTGTGGGGTCCGATCCCACACTTCTGTCATCTCTTTTCTCTGTAGGGATAGAACAAGCCAATATCAATCGTACCTCTCAAATATCGAAAGATTGTCTTCATACCAATCTAATGGCGTTGCGTTGGCGCGGGGCTATGTCTAGCCAACAAGTTCATAATAATTGAGGTGTCCGATCTTGTATTGTGCTAAGTACAATAATGCGCCTATTGTACATAAGTAAGCACTTCCGCCATTAACACGTATTCGTCATCATCCCTGGGACGAAACGGATCCCTTTTAGGGCCAAGACTACAGACGACCATGGGAGTGCATTTTGACTTTATCAAAAATGTCTCTATTGACACGGTATACAAGTTCTGAATCTAGACAAAACCGTGTTCTCCCAAGGTCCTTCCTCTCAAACTCGGATTTCAGGTGTTCAGCGGTTTCCCTTAACTCTCAAGGGTTCCAATTGTGTTTATCAACATAAACCGTGACAATTGCAGATCCGGAACTTGTCATGGAAACGCATGGGCATAGTTCATCATATCCCTTCCCAATCAAGTAGTCATTTTAGTGAGCATTTCAACCTCGTTGCAAATACGCTCCGTGGTCTAGAGCCAATTGACTTGGGTAAATGAAGTCCACAAGAACCTTCATTATATTATGTATCTAGATCCCCATAGAGAAACGTAGTGACCACATTCGTAAGCTGCATGTTCAGTTATTTGGAAACTACCAAACTGACAAGGTAGTGGAGTGCAATGACATCCATTACGAGAGAATATGTCTTCTCGTAGTCGATTCCAGGGCGTTGTGAGAAACCTTGCGCCATAAGGTGAGATTACCATCTCTTTTTCTCATCACGCTATCTAACGAAGACCTATTAATGTCAATAGGTTTTATGTTAGGAGGTGTTGGCATCTCAGGCCCGAAATCATTCCTCTTCGTTAGTGAATCCAATTCAACCTGGATCACATCTTTCCATTTAGGCCAATTTTCTCTACGTTCGCATTCTTCAATGGAGTAAGGTTCGATGTCATTGGTCTCAATAATTCCACGTCCTCATGTACACTAGTGTAGTTCGTAGAGATCTCTATATTCTCAGGAATTGGTTCTAACATTGAGGCATCCCCCAACGATGTCTCTTGGACATAACCACAATCCAAAATATTCTCATGAGACGGATTTTGAGTATCAATGATAAATGGATCAAGTTGTGCCAAACTCGCTCTCTTCTTAGGGCGAGAATCAATCGAACCTATGGGTCTCCTACTCTCTCTAGCGGAACCCATGGCCTATGACGCCATTATGCCACCTTTGTGGCGTCACCATACCACCATCCATGGTAGTGGTGCAGTACCCATCTTCTCTGGGTGGAACCATGTCCTCTTGTGGGGACATCAATCCTTGTAGGCATGTTTGTAGCAGGTATATGTGATCTCGTCACTTTTAGAGGATCAAGATGACACATAGTGGGGACAGACCACGACAATTCATGTCGTTCCTGTTGAACATTGACGTTCTAATTTCCCCCTAACGACGGGAAGACTGTCTCATCAAAGTGACAATTCGCAAATCCAGCAAAATAGAGATCGCCTGTCAAGGGTTCTATATAACGGACTTATAGTTGGAGACTCATGTCCAACAAATATATATGCATTCGTTGCAATGACTCATGTTGATGCGCTGTGGAGGCGCAATTGGCACATGAACCGCACACTCAAATATGCATAAATACGAGATATTAGACTCGAACCCAGTCACTAGCTGTAACGCAAATAAAAGTTGAGTGGCTGCTATGAGTCGTAGACGAATTAGCATAGCTGCATGCGATATTGCATAACCCAAGAGGAAATATTGGTGCGCATTACCAATGTCCGGGCTACCATCATAGTCGTTTAATGGTGGCTTTTCCGCGAGACCAATTGGGTGTGTACATGGGAATATGATACTTGATATCAATACCCAATGATATGCAATAGTCATCGAAAATTGTTGATGTAAACTCTCTAGCATTATCAAGTCAAATTGATTGAATGGGATGATCTGGGTAGTGAGCTCGTAGCCATATGTTATATGCTAGGAGTGTAGTATAAGCAGCATTACGAGTGGATAATGGCACAACACGTGACCAGCGTGTTTGCGTATCAACCAACACCATAAAACATCTATACGGTCCGCAAGTTGGTTGATCAAATCCATAGAATTCCCTTAGATTCTTTGTAAGAATGGAATTATTTCCTCAATCTCCTTTGCATAGGATTGTCTCAATCCTAAATAACAGGCTTTACAGAATGAAACATGGGCTTTATAATCAACCAATGAAGGTTTTGGTTAAGCCATAATGTCACAATAGACTTGGTAGAGAGAGGAGTTTATGGCGTCAATGCCATGTATTTGCCGCAGGGGGTAGGCGGCGCCGGCCATGTATGGCCAGTCTTTGCATAATCATGGCGCCATGAGGCGCATGTGTAGCTCCTCGAACCAATTCTTGGTTCTTACTTTTCTTCGTTCTGAAAATGGATGTCCGTGTAAAGTCTTTAATACACGGATCAGCATGTCAAAGCCTATATGTGTCAAAATCTCATAAGTCGTCTCTCATGACATGGTTGGATTCAATAACTCAAATAATGGTTGCATACAACCCACTAGAGTGACACATAAGTTTCTCTAATACTCGTTTATGTTCGTAGTCATTAGAGGTGATGCAAAGGAACTCTGTCCATTCTCATAATGTGTTTCCACATGAAAACCATTGGCTCTTATATAATAAAGTCCGAATTAAGGTATGACCAAGACATTAAGGAATCGACACTTTATTAATAGCCGATGATTACATCAAAGTTTCTTAACCAAAGTCTAATCCAAAAATAAAAGTCAAACTTAGACAGATTGTAGTCACTCAATCCGTTCGGTGACTCCAATCAAATATGACCAGGGAAGTAGGAAGAGATGTCGGTGGAGCGAGGCTCTCTTAAGTACCAATAATCTCAATTACTTTCCTAGACATCATACTTGATTAGGTGAGCCAAGTGAGAAAGAGTTAAAACAAAATGTCATTTATTGATTTAAGGCATAACTGCCATTACATAATTCTTGGAAAAATAAAAGACTATTCGAAATAAAATTCTGCTGCATTTTGTCTTCATCACCAGATTTAAAGTCTTTTTGAACTCGATGTCTTGATCATTGTGAGGTAGCTACCTTCTTAGGTACATTGCAAACTCAGGCCCATTGATCAGACGTTCCATATCAGAAATAGATACCATGAAGAGGATTCTCCCTTGATTGAGGCACATTGGCGCAATGTGCATGGTCCCTAGGACCTGAGGCATTGGAAGATTATGACCATGACCAACGTTGGCTCTATGGTTTCCAACCCTTAGTCCCTCAAAATCACGGCTCTTACGGTGGCGTGATTGTCGCCTTTGGCAACTACCTTCATGAGCATTTCGATTATATGGATCATGATGTCTATGGCGACTTTCTCTAGCCATGGGACGATGCTCTGGATAGCTATCTTGAAGCCTATCAATTTCTCTTCTCACAAGCTCGTTGTATTGCCTTTCAGCAATTTCCATAGCTTCAATAAGCTTTTGAAAGCTTGTGATCCGTCTTGCATTTATATGAGTCCGAAATAAATCACAGGATCTCATAGCATAGACAGGGAAGGTATTGAGGGTTTTCTCAATCAATTGTTCTTTTGTGATCGTCTTGCCACAGAAGCGCATCATTCCAGTGATGCGGAGAGCTTCCGAATAAAATTGTATGACTGTATCAAAGTCAGAGAAGCGAATATCATTCCATTCTGCTTCTAAATTCGGAAGGATGGAGTCACGAACATTGCCATGACATTCACGAAGCGCTTGCCAAAGCTTTATGGCGCTATCCTCATTCATGAACTCAAACAGGAGGTCTCTATCCATATAACGCATCATTAGGGCAAGTGCCCTGGAATTGTCAATCTCAGTTTGAGGGTCTGGAGCAGTTCCTTCAGAACAAAGCTCTTGGATTATGTACAATAGATCACGAGAAATAAGATGGAGCTCAACGTCCTGAGTCCACAATATGTATCTTTTGCCTGCATAATCCAATGGAACAAAATCGAGTATGTTCGAGTTTGACATCCTGAAAAAGGGTGAAACAAGAACGAATTAGTTTTGGAGCTAAACTTCCACGAAAACTAATAATAATAAGATTTCCGAGCTATGCTACCAAGAAATCAATTTCCAAGAATAATTGGATTAGACCAAACAATGATGTTTTAATATGGTCACAATTTGATGCTTACGAACGCTCTTAGTCCAAGCATTATGAACACTCTTAGTTCATACGAACGCTCTTAGTTCGTTTATTATGAACACTCTTAGTTCATTGGTTACGAACGCTCTTAGTTCGTTAAGCGTGAATCCCCACAATTCCGCTTATTAAATAATCGAACCCATGTTCGTATTATAAAAATCCTGCAGCAAATAAAGGAATTTAAAAGACAAGAAAGTAGAAACTTTAATTACAAAAGCTTACTTGATGATTTGAAGTTTAGCTTCACGAGTCTTTATACACGCGAGTGTTGATGCAGGCGTGTAGCTAAATTAGGATTGTCGGAATCTGGTCAGAAATTGCCAGTTGGTGGGCTGCCCTTCTCCCTTCCTTTTTTTTTTCTTTCTTTTTCTCTTTTTTTTTTTTCGACCCAGGCCTGCTTCCCCCCTTTTTTCTTTTTCTTTTTTCTTTCTTTTCTTCTTTTCTTTCTTTTCTTTCTTTTCTTCTTTTGATGGGCCCACTCCTTCTCCCTCCTTCTTCTACGCTTCTTCTTCTTCTTCTTTTTGTTTTCTTGTTTTTTTTTCTTTTTTTCATTTCGCTGGCAGTCGGAAGAGATGCAGCAGCAGGGATGGTGCTGCACGGGCTAGGTTTGTACGGGCTATAGGCTGCAGCGAGGGCTGCTGGGTGTGCGCGCTGCTGTGCAGCAGGAAGGTGCAGGGGAGCGTGCGGCCGTGCAGCAGGAAGCAGCGGGGGCTGCTGTGCAGGTCGGAGGTGCTGGTGCTGGGCTGTTCGCGGCCTGGGCTGCTGGCGTCTTGGGCTGCTGGGAGGCTGCCACGATGGACTGATGAGGACGCGGTGGAGGAAGGCGAACTGGAGAGGGAGGCCGATCGTGGAGGATTTGGTGGCCGGAAGAAGGACTGGGCTGCGCTGTAGGTCGGGGCGGATGGGGCGCAGCAGTGCGCTGGGATCGATCGGCAGGATCGGGGTTAGGCTGAGGGGGGCTGGCTGAGAAGATGGCCTGGAGAAGACGGCGCCGATCCTTGGGGCTGGACGAGGCCGGTCTGTGCGGCAAGAAGAGAATAATTTTTTTTTGTTTTTTTTGTTTTTTTTTTTGTTTAGGGCGGCTGAAGAGAAAGAACAAGTCTACATTTTTTTCTTTTCGAAGCTAGGGCTAGAGACTCATGCTGATAACGTGTTGTAGGAGAATTGTAATCGTGTTTATTATTGATAATAGGAGCCCTTTATATAGGGAGTTACAATACACAATAGGTAATAGAATCCGTATACAATTGAATACCTAGAACACTTTTCTATTACAACTCTAAACCCTAGTTTGTAGAGGCATACATTATGTCGACATCCTTCAACAACTTATTTATTTTCAATCACAAAAGCATTATTAGTGAAAGCAGTGTTCTAAAACTCGGCCGCCTAGGCGCTGGGCGGTGAGTCTCCACCTCGAGTAATGTCTAATCGGTGGGTGTGGGCGGTTTGGTTTTCGGCGGGCGCCTAGGCAGCTCAGGAGGCCGCCTAAATGTCTGGGCTGTTGGGAGGAACAGGCTGGGCGGTTGGGCCACGCAGAATTCACGGTGAAGCTTCTGCACAACAGCAGACTTTGCGGCAAGCATGGTGAACAACGGCGGACTTCGCGGGCGAGTTCTGATGTCGGAGTCGCAAATAGAATTGGTGGAGGAAGGAGAGATTTTGGTGCTGGTGGAGATCGTCGAGGTTGGATCGCAGAGGCAGACGGAGATATTTCTGGAGATCGTGGTGCCGACTACTGAAACTGCCTATATTTCTGCAAGTCTGCAACAGGGAGGGCTTTTTTTTTTTGAAATATTCAAATGGGTTTTTTGGTTTGCTGCTAGAGAGAATCTTGCTGCTAAGCCACATATTCCTCTTGCATAAATGATCATGGCCCACGTAAAGCTGCCATTCTTTATCTCAATTATACAGTTGGGCAAAATATAATTAAGTGGTTAGACCGAAGAGAACACTTGTATATTATTAAGGGGCTGTGACCACTTACACAATTTTGGGCAAAAAATTGCCCACTTACTCCACCAAGAGTTTTTTAACCTCGTTTACCCAATCTAACATCTATTGACATTTTAGCCCCTATTAATTAAATTTAAACCCATCCATCTCCTCTCAGTCTCTCTCTCCTTCCCAAACTCTCTCGCTCTCCCCCCGATCTCCACCTCCTCTCTCTCTCTCTCTCTCTCTCTAGCCGGCAGTGGCGACCACGCCTTCAACACCTTCTTCGTCGACCTCGATCTCGGCGCCGGCTAGCACATCCCAAGCCCCATCTTCGTCGACCTCTGCCAATCACTGATCTGGTGCCGAACATCCTCAATCACGGATCACCGATCTGAGGCCAGTCGGAGATGGGCTGCAGGTGAGAGACTGGAGAAGAGGGCCTGGGGAAGACGAAGGCGGAGATGGGACCGATCGGAGATGCGCTGCAGGTGAGCGACTGGAGATGGGCTGCGTCGGGGCTGGGACCGGTCGGAGAAGGGCTGCAGGTGAGAGACTGGAGAAGAGTCCGGTCGGAATCGTGCCGGAATCAGGCTGGAGAAGCATGGGTGCCCCCCAGTAAAAAAATGTGGGGTTTGTTTGATGGTCTACTGGGGGGCAGTAGAAACATTATTGGCCCCCAGTAGACTTTGATACGAGGGATAGGGATCACTATAGTGTGGTGTTTTGATAAGTTACATGTTGTTTTCTGTGTATTAAAGTCAAATTATCTGTGAATCCTACAAAAATGTGCATTTTTGGTAGTCTATTGGGAGGCAGTAGAGACATTGGACTTTGTATTGGGAGGCAGTAATATGATTACTGGAGGGTAGTAATATGATTACAAATTGATCAATTGTTCCAGTAGTGTATTCATTTTGGTTTTTGGAGTTCATACAATTCACTGGACGGCAATAATATGATTTTTGGGAGGTAATAATATAATTACTGGGGGGCAGTAATATGATTACTGGGGGGCAATAATAGCCGGATTCCGGTCACCGGTCGCCGGAACCCGGTCACCGTTCGCCAGAGTCCGGTCACCGGTCGCCGGTCGCCGGAGACCGCGCCGGCCACTTGTCACCGGAGCACAGCAAGGTGGAGGGTGACTTCTCTCTCTAAGTGAGAAAGAAGGAGAGGGCAAAAAAGTCTCAAAAAAAAAAAGAAAAAGAATTAATTGGGTAAATGGGAAATAATCCCTTAGAGTGTTTTGGGTAAATGGGGTTAAAAAACAGTTGGTGGAGTAAGTGGGCAATTTTTAGCCTAAAATTGGGTAAATGATCATTTTCCCTATTATTAATTATATATTCTTTCAGTCTATTCAATCGATTCTTTTACTCTTTTTAACTCTATATATTCTTAATTATATAATTATATATAATAAAAATAAAAATAAAAATAAAATGAAAAAAATAAAAACCTCCTAGGCGCTAGTCCCCTAGCCACCGCCCAACTAGCGCCTAGCGATTTTTCGAACCTTGAGTGAAAGATTAATATATTCTTTGATTAATGTACTTGAAGGGGGATTTAAAGTTAGGATATGTTTTGGGTGCTTGTGGGAGGGACAAGTTCACTAATAATCGACCAATCTTACAAGTTTTAAGGTTATTGGGGCTGTTGTAAAGGATCCTTTACTTCCAACAAAAACGATATAAGGATTCATTGGTGATTCTATTGGGATTTAGGGGCCATGACATGCTACTAGCTATCAACCATGATCTGTGAATTACAGTTTGTTTAGAATGTGTTCCAATAGCTAAGAAATTGTTCTAGCTGCTAACTTCAAAAGAACCTAAAGGGTCACACAGTTGTCACACACAATACAGGTATTCAATGGACACCATTAAGGTGAAAGCATGACAAATGTAATTGATAAAAGGGGAGTGAAATTCTCACATTTTATTTTACAATTGGCACTCCATATTTCTTTTTTTGATATCTTAAATTTTGTCTTTTTATAGAGTTGATGTAAATTATGTGATGTTAAGATGCTAAAAAAAAACATTGAGTGTGGATTGTAAAATGTGGAGTCGTAATTCACTTCCCTCAATACAAATAATAAGTTAAAATTAAAACAATCGATTTTCTTTATTTATGCAAAGATCGTCAATTGTGGTATCCGATAAACAAGGCTCTTTCTTGTAGAAAACTAGTTAGTCTAACTACACTAAAATGTCACAAAACTGACTACTGATCCTCTCACTCAAGTGGGTACACAGTTATAGTTGTTTCTTGTGAACTTTCATATGTGTGAGTGCATAGATTGTTAGTATACAACATTAACAGCTCTTTAACTGCAAGTCTTGTTCATTGGAACCAAAACTAGGCTTGAGTGGATTGGAAGTGGTAAGCCTCATAACGAAGCTCTAAGAAGTCGGGAAAACAGATAAAGGTCGGTTACTTGTTTTTCAGTAACTTCATGCTGTAATTCCAATCTTGAGTTTGAAGCCATTAGTGCTTCTAGCCATGTTTTTGTGTTTGGAATGAAATATTATAATCAGTGTTGATTTTTGAGGCAACTTCTGCTTAGTTTCGTTGTGTTTCGGATTTTGAACATCCTGATGTGGACAAAGTTAAGATATTTAGCAACAAATTTCAGACTATTTATCGACTTTCATCATTTAGTTTTGGTTGTATCCTATTGCTTTGAAGATGCTTCTAAATGTTTTGTGGCATTTTCCAATGGTAGTATATATGGTTTTCCTTGAGATCTTACTTAATCCATTGCCAATGGGATCTAAGTAATAACATTGTTGTGAATGTAATAACATTGTTGTGAATGTATGAACGACCAAATTTATATTTTACATCTTTTTGATATAAATAACAAGTTATGACTTTAATGCAGTTGCTGCAATTGATGCTTCACTAATATTTTTTCAGCTGTTCCATTGGAAGACCATATATTGATCAATTTACTACCGCTTGCTATGCTCTTATTGATAGGATCGGTCAATATTCATGCTATAACAATCTAAGTCCCTTGTCAAAAAGAACAAAAAAAGAGAGAGAGAAGAGAATCACATCATCCATAATTTGAAAATAGGGCAATTGAACTCTTATTTTTCTCCTCTTCATTAAGATTTCACATGGAATGGAAATCCTTGTTGCGTTACACACTTACACTACTTCGGTAATGAGGTGTCACAAGGAATAGAAATCCTAGTTGCATTACACTACTTCAGTAATAGCATTTCACATGGAATATGTTACGACAGTGGCGCAGACGCTCATTTTCAAAATTGGGCTGAGGATATTGGCTGTCGGAGGTGGTGGGATTGGGCTAAGCTTGGCTGGCAGCCTTTGATCTGCTTGTGACCTGGGAAGTCGCTGGAGGTCCCTAAAGAGGTCAGAATTCTCAAAGGTTTCCGGAGATTTTTATTGCCCCCCAATAAAAATGTTTTATTGGCGGACGATAAATGTTTATTGGGAGACAACAAAAGTTTATTAGGAGGAAGATAAACTGATCTTTTTAAAATTAGACAGAATAAAACTTTGATTGAGGAAGAAGATGAGGAGATTACATCAATTCAAAACCTTTTATAGGGGGCAATAAAAACACCTGCAAACCATTCTCAGCTTCTTACCCAATTCCTCAGCTTCTTAATAACTTCTTGACTTGATCAGTGTTTGACTTGAGTCAAGTGACGATCATATAACTGTGTCTACATATTTATCGGAACTTTGAAAAGAGGATATATCGGAAATATCAGGGATATACGAGAAAATATATCGTTTCTGAAAGGGTCAATTTATTGGAATTACATATAAATACATATGAATGTCAACTTCTTCTACATCCAAAAAGAGACTCTAGGTGGTTGAAAAGCCGCTCGCTAGTTTACGAAAATGCAATAATCAGACCAAGACATATAAGCCATATAGTATGAATTGTAATGATGAAAATAATAGTTATAAATATCTTTAGACCTGCCGATTGTTTTCCCTATAAGGGGATAATAACTCAATAGTTTGTTCTCTTTGTCTAAAACTTTAATATAATTGAGGCCAATCCCATAAAGATGAAGTGAATGAGTTATTTTTTGAAATTGCTTCATCATGAATATATTCTCCTTGTCCATATTCGATTTCAGAGAATTTCTCCTCACTTGAATTCCACTTCACTCAGATTTTCCTCGAAGGGAATGCTCCTCATCCAAATTCAATCTTTGAGGAGATTTCTCCTCACCCATATTCGCTTTGAGGAGATCTCTCCTCACACAGATTATCATTTAGAGAATTATTTCTCACATAGAATCTCGCCTTGAGGGTATTTCTCCTCACTTGGATTCACCTTGAGGAGATTTCTCCTCACCCAGATTTCCTTTGAGGACATCTCTCTTCACACATATTTGCATTTAGAGAATTACTGAGTTTTTTTTTTTTTTTTTTTGAACCAGATTTTACAGATATTCTTCAGTTTATCGGGGATATATCTCAAAATTCTCTACTTTATCAGAGATATATCCCAAATATCTAATATATCAGGGATATTTGACAATGTCGGAGAAATTTCTAGGGAAACGGTAGAAGATAAGGTATTAACCCCCTAAGATGTATCGGCCTGTCCAAAAAGAGAGATATCGAGGGATATATCAAAACTATCGTAGATATTTCAGTCCTTGGCTGGATCTTTCTTCTATTAAAAAATAGGAATACCTTGGCCCTTTCTTCCATCACATGCCACCATGTTGCAATTTCGGGAGAAACGGTAGAAGATAAGGTATTAACCCCTTAAGATGTATCGGCTTGTCCATAAAGAGAGATATCAGGGGATATATCAGAACTATCGTAGATATTTCAATCCTTGGCTGGATCTTTCTTCTATTAAAAAATAGGAATACCTTGGCCCTTTCTTCCATCACATGCCACCACGTTGCATATTTGCCTTCCCAAGTACACATCTGACATAAATGCACTTAAAATGAGAGACAAAATTTTTACTTACAATCATAATATTTCTCCATGTGTCCTTTTGTTCTAGGATAAAAATCTAGTGATCATTTATTTTTGGACGTACTGTCAATTTGCTCGCCAGGTTTGGTCCTCTACTCCTTCTCCTAGGCCTTTTAATTGGAATAACTCTTTTATATCTTGGATTGATCATATAAGTAATATACCTTCTTTTGCTGATAATCTTTCCTTAATCTTCTTGACTTTGGTCCATTTGGAATTATAGAAATAAATTAGTTTTTCAGAATGTTGCTTATGTTCCATCTAAATGTGTTTTTCAAGCATCTATAATCAGATCCAATTATCTTCAGGCTAATCTGATAGGAGCATATTTATGCTACGCTATTATTATTTAACCCTATGCTTTTCTTTGCTACTTTATATTATTTTTAGCTGATTTATTTGTTTTTGTGTTTATTAGGTTTTCCGAAGCAAATTAGGAAAAGAAGGCTTGAAGAAGGAAAGTGCGTGGAATTTGTTTAAGAATAAAGGATTCAATAGAGATTGATAAGAGAATTGTGTGTATCATTATTGAGAATTGGAGCCCTATATATAGGGATTACAAAGTACATGCTCTAATGTTACAAGGAAAACTAATCCGAACAGGACTAGGAAATCTAGAAAATTCTTTCCTATTACTACTCCTAGTTTGATAAGGCACACTAAGTCGATTTTCCTTCAACACTCCCCCTTCTGCCGCTCAAACTTGGTGGTGACGCTTCCTCCGTTGCCTCGTTAAAAACCTTGCTCAAGTAAAGAACCCTGTGGGACAAAAACACGCTCGAGGAGGAGAAAAGAGTACAACACGTCCTCTATTCTTCGAGATCGAACATGTAGACATCATAACTCCCCCTGATGTCAATATCTCCCCCTGATTGCTACAATCGTGGGAGTTCGGATAACTTTCTCAATCCGATGCTCTTCACATGTTTCTCGAATGTGGATTTAGGTAACGACTTAGTGAATAAGTCCGCTACATTATCCTCTGATCGGATTTGATTCACTTCAATCTTTAGAAGTGATTGTTGTTGCTGATTATAAAAGAACTTAAGCGATATATGCTTGGTGTTGTTGCCCTTGATGAAACCTAACTTCATTTGCTCAATACAAGTTGTATTATCCTCATAAATACATGTAGGTTCATCCGTTGTAGACTTCAAACCACAACTTCCTTGAATATGTCTAATTACAGACCTTAGCCATATACATTCGCGCCCAACTTCATGTAGAGCAATATTCTCTGCAAGATTTGAGGAAGTAGCAACAAGAGTCTGCTTTGTAGACCTCCAAGATATTGTAGTGCTTCCCATAGTAAAGACATAACCTGTTTGGGAGCGACCTTTGTGAGGGTCAGAGAGGTACCTTGCATCAGCAAAACCCATCAAAACATCATTGTCATTTTGATGGAGGGGAATAGGGTGAGCCCGGCCACCATGGGTGGCGGCGGCGACATGGCCGGTGGCCAACCCTTGGACGATGGCATTTTTCCTCTTAGGGTCTGATCCCAAATTTTCGTCATCCATTTTCTCTCTGTAGGGATATAATAAGCCCAAATCAATCGTACCTCGTAAGTATCAAAAGATTGTCTTTACACCAGTCCAATGGCGGCGTGTTGGCGCAGAGCTATGTCGAGCTAACAAGTTCACTGCAAAGGAGATGTATGGTCTTGTGCATTGAGCCAAGTACAATAATGCGCCTATTGCACTTAAATATGGCACTTCGGCCTCTAATGGTTCTTTATCCTCATCCTTTCGACGAAACGGATCTTTTCCGGGCTCAAGACTACGACTGATCATGGGAGTACTCACAGGCTTTGCTTTATCTTCATTAAAGCGCCTTAGAATTTTCTGAGTATAGGCAGACTGATGGATCAAAATCCCATCACTACGGTGCTCGAGTTCTAAACCAAGACAAAATCGTGTTTTCCCAAGATCTTTCATCTCAAATTCGGATTTCAAGTATTTAGCAGTTTCCTTCAACTCATCTAGAGTTCCAATTAGGTTCATGTCATTGACATAAACTGCTACGATTGCAAATCCGGAACTTGTTCTTTTATTGAACATGCATGGGCATAGTTCATTATTAATATATCTCTTCCCAATCAAGTAGTCACTTAGACGGTTATACCACATCCGCCCGGATTGTTTTAATTCATATAGTGAGCATTTTAATCTTATTGAAAACGCGCTCCGTGGTTTAGAGCCACTTGATTTGGGTAATTGAAGTCTATCTGAAACCTTCATATATATCTCTGAATCTAAATCCCCATAGAGATATTGCTGGAGACATCATTGAGTGTGAAAATATGTGCAAATTTGTGAGATGTTCCCTACTCCCAAGTATAGGAGGTCAAGTTTTAGTAAAGGGAAAAAGTAAAGAGTATCGTACCCAAGGGATTGAGTAACTCTACCCTACCTAGATCACCGCGAAAATAAACCTAGAAAACACATGCAAAGTCTACCTTTTTACAAGTTCAATCGTTTTGGCCATTTGGAAGCCTAACTACCAAAAGTGATATTAACAATGGATAGTAGTGAATTGGCTTTTGAGTTAATTTTAACTATATTAAAATTAAAGTGCAAATAAAGCAGAATAAACTAACAAAGTGTAAGAGATTTGATCAAATGAGATAAAAGGGGTTGTAAGGCATCACACCAACCTCCTTGTGCAAATTCTAAGTAACAAATCTAACATGCTCATGCCAAGATAGAATCCCCCTCGGTTCTCTTGATTATCGAGTAAACCAAGAAACAATTACACTAGAGAATGTATCAAAGCTACCCCTTGATTATCGGACATAATCTCTACAATCCTTTTAGTTTCTACCCATTCCTTGATTATCGGACACAAGTAGACCTATGTAGATGCAAGCTAAGATCCCTTGATTATCGACACCTAAGCCACCTCCACATGATAAGCTCAATTGTAAGGACCCAGCAACCTTATTGATTATCAAAAGATTACCATTTCTACATTTGCAACATGCTTTGTTTACTAAGTTGTCAGCCTAGCAATCCATGAAATTATCAACATTTACCAACCTTAGGTGACGAATCTAAGAAGCATAAATGATGAACAATTAAACTAGCAAAGTAAAATTAAATTCATGGCATGATCCATATTAAATTTAACTACATAGTTTGTACACAAATTCGGCTAGGGCTAAACCCTAGCCCCAAATTTATTTTACTCACAACTCATATTCATAAATTAAAGCCAAACTTGTAAAAGCATCAAGTTAGGAGAGAAATAGTATATAAAGGAAGGAATACCCACGGGTTTGGTTCCAAAAAGAACCAAACCATACCTCTAAGAAACACTTCTACCCTCCAAGATGTAAAATAAGGTGAGAAATGTTTCCTAGCATGGTATATTTTTGTTCTAATAAGAGAAAGGATCCAAACACACCATGTAACTCCACAAGTCTTAAGAAGTATGATGAGCAAGACTTGAATATGTGAAACTAGAGTGTGTGATTGATCAAAAGTGTATAGATACTTCGGTTTTGGTAAGGAAAAACCAGAACCCAGAAGCTATACATCTATCTCTACACAAACTAAGAACTATGAACTAAAGCTATGAAACTAAGATAAATGTGTGAAGAGATGTGTGAGAAAGTGAGAGAATGACATGAAAAATGTCCACCATGAGGGGAGGGTGTTTTTATAGGCCAAGAGTGATGAATGGATGGTGGAGATAAAAAGAAATGAAGGGTTAGATGTAAAGAACAAATGTGTAAGCACAAAATGTGGATCTAATCCTTAACTCTACATGAAAATGACTTAGAAAGCCCATAGATATTTTGGTGGAGGATATAAAGTAAGGATAGAAGGGTCATTGGGAGACAAAGGTGTAAGATGTAAGAAGATGACCACTTGTCATCCTTCAAATTTTGGATTTTAAAATAATCTACACTTAAAGTCTTCTCACTTAAACTCTCTAACCCTAGTCAACAGCTGTTCCATGCCCTCCACACATGTCCTTGGCTAGAAATGGTTGGAAATTCGGCATTGACCTCCATTGACCCATTTTTTTGTCCGTTTGCGCACTTTCTTCTCCTTTCTTCCTTCAATTGAACCTCCACCGAGACTTCGGAATTGGCCTTCGGTTTCTTCATACCAAATGTTTCTCCATGAGTGTAGATCATCCTGGTAAAATTTTAGAGTTTATTTCACCGTGGTGTGGCCGGAAATACTGTCGGACTCCGTA
Organism: Rosa lucieae; assembly: GCA_024704745.1. Lineage (NCBI taxonomy): Eukaryota > Viridiplantae > Streptophyta > Magnoliopsida > Rosales > Rosaceae > Rosa > Rosa lucieae. The sequence goes on from JANPXK010000779.1 coordinate 60,359, forward strand.
CAGGTCCGGTTTTGCAGTTTTCATCTTTTAGTCAGAAAGTTGGATCGATCTTTTGACAACCTTGCACTCAGAACTAGCTCTTTCACTCTTCATAATAAATGATACTTAGGATATCTAAAATATATATGGAAATTTTCAACTCATTTGGAGTTCATTTGGTCAGTCTGCTGCTCCTCCTTCCTTGCCTAGCTCAGTTTCTCCTAGTCGGAGCAAGAAAATGTCCTAAGATTGACTTTTTAGTGCATTTCCAAGCTTGTCCATTATTTCCTAGCATGATAAGAAAAAACATAATAAATAGATATAAATGAACACAAAGATGAAGCAAAACTGCAAGATTAGGGGAATAATTACTTGGTAATTATGGACCTAACAGATATGCTGTAACCACATCCATAAGCTGCATGTCAAGTTTTTTGGAAACTACCAAACTGACAAGGTAGCAGAACGTTATAATGTCCATTACTTGAGAATATGTCTCCTCGTAGTCGATTCCAGGGCGTTGTGAGAAACCTTGCGCCACGAGGCGGGCTTTATATCTAACCACCTCATTTTTCACACTATGCTTTCTAACAAAGACCCATTTATGGCCAACAGGTTTTACATCTGGGGGTGTCTGCTTTATAGGCCCAAATACCTATATTTTTTCTAGTGAATCCAATTCAGCCTAGATCGCATCTTTCCATTTAGGCCAATCCGCTCTTCGTTGACATTCTTCGACAGAGCGAGGTTCGACATCGTCATATTCTATAATTCCTTTTACAACATGATATGCAAATGCATCAGCAATAGCCATAGAATTTCTATCCATCATCTCATGTACACTAGTGTAATTCATGGAGATCTCTCTATTCTCTGGAATTGGTTCTGACATTGGAGTATCCCCCAATGATGTCTCTTGGACATAACCATAATTCGAGATATTCTCATGAGATGGATTATTTACATTGATGATTAATGGATTATTTTGTGCCAAACTCGCTTTTTTTCTTGGGCGAGAATTCATTGAACCTATGGGCCTCCCGAGCTTCCTGGCATGAGCTATAGGCCTAGCCACAACATCACCAAGGGTGGGGATGTTGGCGCCATACTCATGTACTCTTGAGGTGGTGTCATGTCCTCTAATTTTAGGGACATCAATCCTTGCAGGCATGTTTGCAGCAGGTATGTGTGATCTCATCACTTTAGCAATATCAGAAAACGTATCAGGCATCGATTCTGCTACGTTCTGAAGATCGAGATTCTCCGCACTTCAATTTCAGACTGTGCGATTCGGGGATTAAGATGAGACAGAGTGGGGACAGACCACGATAATTCCTATCGTTCCTGTTAAACATTTAGTTGAACATTTATGTTCCTATCTCCCCCTAACGACGGGAAGACTGTCTCATCGAAGTGACAATCCGCAAATCTAGTGGTAAAGAGATCGCCTATCAAGGGTTTTATGTAGCGGATAATGGTTGGAGAATCATATCCAACGCAAACACCTAATCATCGTTGAGGACCCATTTTGGTGCGCTGTGGCGGCGCAATAGGCACATATACTGCACACCTAAATATGGGTAAGTGTGAGACATTGGGCTCATACCCAGTCACCATCTGGGATGCAGAAAAGGGTTGAGTGGCAGTGGGCCTCAGACGAATAAGCACAGCTGCATGCAATATAGCATAGCCCCAAGCAGAAATAGGGAGATTGGTGCGCATTACCAATGCCCTAGAGACCATTTGTAGTAGTTTAACGGCGGCTTCTGCGAGACCATTTTGGGTGTGAATATGAGGAACTGAATGTTCAACATCAATCCCAATGGACATGCAATAATCATCAAAGATTTTTGATGTATACTCCCCAGCATTGTCTAATCTTATAGACTTAATAGGATGATCAGGGTGGTGAGCCCTTAACTTAATTATTTGTGCTAGGAGTTTAGCAAATGCAGCGTTCCTTGTGGATAATAGCATGACATGTGACCAGCGTGTCGATGCATCAACCAACACCATAAAATATCAAAATGGTCCGCAAGTTGGTTGGATAGGTCCACAAATATCACATTGGATTCTTTGCAAGAATGGTATATTTTCTTTAGTGTCCTTTGCATAAGATGGTCTCGATCCTAATTTTGTTAAAGAGCAGGCTTTGCAGAACGAATGATGGGCTTTAGAAACAACCAATGAGGATTTTGGTTGAGCCATGAAGTCACAAAGGACTTGAGAAGTAAAAGTTGGAGATGAAAGAGCCTTGGTGGCGTCAACGCACCCTGAGGCCACAGGGGGACGGCGGCGCCGGCTAAGGATGGCCGGTTTTGGGGGTGAACGGAGCCAAGAGGTGCAGGGGCTCTTTCAGAGTCCAAAATCCAATTTTTACTTCTTTTCATTTTGAAAAATGGATGTCCGTGTGAAGTCTTTAATATACAGATCATCATATCATGACCTGGGTGTCCCAAACGGTCATGCCAAAGCCTATATGTGTCAGAATCCCATAAGTCATCTCTCATGACATGGTTGGATTTAATTATTCAAATAGTGGTTTCATACAACCCACTAGATCGACACATAAGTTTCTCTAATACTCGTTTATGTCCGTAGTCATTAGAGGTGATGCAAAGGAACTCTTGTCCAGTCTCACAATGTGTTTCCACATGAAAACCATTGGCTCTTATATCTTTGAAGCTCAATAGGGTTCTTCTTGCCCTAGGAGCATAAAGAGCTTCGGTGACATTTAAAGTTGTGCCATTTGGCAACATAAATTGAGCTGGTCCTCGACCATGAATCAATTAAGATGAACCAGCCATCGTAGTCACAGAAGATCGAGTAGGTGCCATCCATAGGAATAGCTGCCTATTTTGAAGGATAGTATGTGTAGTTGCACTGTAAGGCCCCGTACCTTAATATTTTTATAAAATACGTTTTATCGGGTTTGACCGAGGAGTTGACTTTTAATTTGTCTGTTATGTTGGAGTTTTTACGGGAAAGTGGTGATTCAAGTGTTACGGTACTATCCCTTATTAAAAATATTGGTTTTTTTTTTTTTTTTTTTTTTTAAAAGGGGGTTAAGTTTTAAAGGAGAGAGAGAGATAGAGAATCGGACCGAGCCGACTCCCCCGCGCCCTCCCCCTTACATTTTCTTCTTCTCCCCGAAACGGATTCATCTTCCCGGCGATTCACCTCAGCCGGACGTCGTTGGGCTCGCCTCCGGCCACCACAGCTTCCTCTCCTCATCCTCTGTCATCTCAGGTAAGTGATTTTAGCTGGGTAGCCTCGATTTGTTTGATTTTGGGGGGTGATTGCCGTCGGGTTTGATAACCTCCGGTTGGGTTTTCGATTTCCGGCGGTCTCTGGCCGGAAATCCTTGTGCTTTTGGGTCGCTGGGAAGGATTGAGCACTTCTCCGACCTCCTTGTGGTTTATTTTGGCCGGAGGAGGTGTTAGGGATAATGAACAGTATAGTGAACAGTGCTGCCGAGTTCTTGATATTTTTGGGTTTGAATTTCGGCAATTTCTGCTTGTTTTTGGTGACTGTTGCAGGTATAGAGATGGTTGTGTGTGTTATGAAGTTTATTTTGGAATAGATAGGTTGAGTGGAATTGGATTTAATCTTTGAGTTTTGTGTTAAACTTGAGATTGTTGGATATTGAGTTTTCTTTGGATTTCGTTGTTGAGCATGGTTGTTTGAATTGTCATGTTTGTAGTGTTTGGGTGAAATCTCTTGGTAAAGGGCTATTGTTGAATTATTTGTTAGGAAGTAGAGAGAATTGAGATTGTTGGAGTTGGAATTGTGAATTAGAAAAGGGGAAAAATTAAGAAAGAATGTGGAAATTTTGGAAAAGGATTTATATTATAAATTGGTGGTAAATTGTGATGAAGGAAGTGAAATTAAAATTGATTAAGTTATCGAACGGTCCTTGTGAAGGTTTAGATTAAGCGAGGTCATTGAATGGTTGAGGAATCGAATTAAAATCGTTTGAGTTGTTATGAGTTGGAGGGCATTGAGATTGTAAGGAATTATAGAATTTAATCCCAAATTGAAGTGTGGGAGTTTTATAACAATTTATGAATAACGGATGCTTATTCCGAGGGGAATGAGTTGATTTTGAGAGTATTTCCTTATTATGGTTAATTATATCCTATTCAATTGTGACAGGACGTACTGAGCCCTCGAGCGAGGAGGACACAGGCAGGCAGCAGGATTAGCTGTGGGACTCACTTGTGAGTGGACTTTTATTTTGTTTAAATAATACATGCAGCATGGTGTTTAGTTTTCAGTTGGAATATTATTTGAGTAAATGTGACTTTGTGGAAAGTAAAGGATTTTAAAAAGAAAGCAGTTGACAAGGAGGCCAGTTTTGGCGCATGCGTATCTTACCTAGTTGGCAGTCCCTTCTAGGTAATAGTCTGGTTGGCAGTCCCTTCCAGACTACAGCTCGGTTGGCAGTCCCATCCGATGCGTCATCTGGTTGGCAGTCCCTTCCAGATGACATAAGGTAGTTAGTCAGCAGTCCCGTCTACTACCTGTGGCTAGTTGGCAGTCCCAACTAACCACCGTCTCCTATTCTGGTTGGCAGTCCCTTCCGATGAGTCATCTGGTGGCAGTCCCTCCCAGATGGCATGAGATGCCTAGGAAGCAGTCCTTCCTAGTCATCAAATGAGTTTTCTTGGAAAAAGATTGAGTTGGAAATTTTTATGGAGTCTCGCTGCATGTTTGTTTTGTTGAAAAGAGAAATGGGGAAGCATACCATAAATTGTTCTGATTCTCGTTTCGGTTTTGTCCACTCACTCTGATGGATTTTATATGTTTTCCCCTGGGCCATTCGTTTTCAAATGCCCAAATTTCAGATTAGCCGAGATCGCGTCCAGGCTCAAAGGACTTTGGAAATCAGCGCTTCCGTTTTTGTCCGTAGGTTATTACTTAACCTACCTTGTATGATATCGGTTTAGTTTTAGTGTTGCTCTGATAACCCTTTTCTTTTAAATTTGATGGATGTTGTTGTTCGGATTGTTGTTGCTTACGGAGGTTATGTTGGGATTTGAACTTTCCGGATGTAATATATGTGCTTGGATTGTAAATATGTTATTGTAGGTTGAGTAGAAGTTAAAGTTGTAATCATGTCCAGGTTTGTGAAACTTTTGGGTAGCCCATATTTAGGGGAGGTTCTGCCGAATTTTCGGTAGGATTTCGCTTAACGTGGGCCCCGCAGGCTCGTATCCAGGTATTTGGGGTGATTCCTGGGTCGGGTCCTGTCAGTTGGTATCAGAGCACTAGGTTATTAGATTCTGTGGCCGATATCTTCTTATAGTTGTCTTACATGCTTGATAGTATTCAGTACCTCCCGAGTGATGGCCCGACTGCAGCGGTTCCCCATCATATACTCTTCGGTGCTGACGTACAAATCAAGTATGTAAGATAGTTGTTGTTGGTATAAATATCTTGGTATAACTCAGTTATGGGAATTTTAGGTGGAATGAGACCCGAACGCAGATCTCGTGCTGGCAGGAACCATTCACCCGCTGGTGAGGGTGATGATGAGCAGGTTCCTCGTGGGTTGTTACGGACCGTGGAGCGGTTGTTTGAGCGTTTTACAGCTGCCCTCCCCAATCCTAGGACTGATTATACTGTGGAGCGTGCCAGACGCCATGGGGCGTATACTTTCTCTAGTGCCCCTACGGAGTCCGTAGCAGGAGATTGGATTACCCGCATGGAGAGAGTATTTGAATCCTTGGGTTGTCCAGCTGCTAGGAGGGTTCCTTTGGCTATTGACCTCCTAGACGGGGATGCATGGCTTTGGTGGCAGGGTACTAGGAATATGGGTTTTGACCCAACTACCATGACTTGGGAAGAGTTCAAAACGGAGTTCTCAAATCGGTACTATAATCAGGCATCCCAGCACCGTCTCCGATTTGATTTCATGCAATTGAAGCAGACTGAAGAGATGACTGTGTTGCAGTATGAGGAGCGTTTCATTGCTTTGTCTCGGTTTGCCCCTGAGTTGGTGGCGACAGAAAAGTTGAAGGTTGATCAGTTTATCAATGACCTCCTACCTATATATCGAGAATGGTTGGCGCCTCACGATTATCCGACTTTTAAATTAGCTGTGGAGGCTGCTATGAGGTGTGAGGCTAGATATCTGGATGGTTCCCGACCTTTGGAGATTGGCGGTCCCAGTCAGGGGCCATCCAAGAGAATTGCCTCCAGTTCGGGTTCTGCATCGTCATCAGGCAGTAGACCGAGCAGTTCAGATTCTAGCTCTCGTCAGCGCTTCAGGGGACGCTTCAGGAGGCCTGGGCAGACAGGTAGGAGACAGTCCAGGGGTGGTACTGCTAGTTCCAGTGGAGGCTTTGGTAGACAGGCGATTCCGAGAGACTATCCCCAGTGTGCTACTTGTGGTAGACACCATGCGGGCCCGTGTCAGGCAGGTGTGGGGACTTGTTACCAGTGTGGCCAGTGGGGTCACTACAGGAGAGAATGCCCTCAGTTGACCCAGGGAGTCTTCACTACTACTAGTCAGAGTCTGGGTCAGACCCCTGTGGGTGCTGCTAGTTCAGGTTCTCATGGCAGTTTGTCAGGCAGGAGAAGAACTCAGCCGGGTCGTGGACAGGGAGGGCGTCCAGTGACCCAGGCCCGTCTTCATGCTATGACCCAGCAGGAGGGTCGCATTGCACCGAACGTCATTATGGGTATGTTAATTGTTTTTGGCCAACCCGCTTTCATTTTGATTGATCCTGGAGCCTCTCACTCCTTTATGTCTAAGAGGTTTTCTTTCTTTGCTAATGTGCCCCCATCTCTCCTACTTGGAGAGTGGCATGTTGTTCTACCATCGGGGGAAAGACATAGAATTGAATGGGTATATCGTTTTTGTGGAGTGTTTGTAGAAGGAATTTGCTTAGAGGCGGACTTGATTCCATTTGAGTTAGTGGAGTTTGATGTAATCCTAGGGATGGATTTCCTTCGGATGCATCATGCCTTAGTGGATTGCTTTTGTAGTACTGTATTATTTCGGAGTCCGGGTAAGCCAGTTGTCACCTTTTATGGTGAACGGGAGGTTCTCCCATCTTGTATAATCTCAGCTTTAATTGCTAAGAAGATGTTGAGTAAGGGTTGCCAAGCTTATTTGGCACATGTGATGAATTCAAATGCCGAAGTTATGGATCTTAACCAAATTCCTATTGTTGGTAACTAGCCATATGTATTTCCAGATGAATTGCCTGGTTTTCCCCCGGTGCGAGAGATAGACTTTACCATTGATTTACTTCCAGGTACATCACCCATTTCTCAAGCACCTTATAGAATGGCACCGGCGGAACTGAAGGAGTTGTATATACAGTTGCAGGAGTTAACGGATAAAGGGTTTGTACGACCTAGTGTATCTCCCTGGGGTGCACCTGTGTTGTTTGTGAAGAAGAAAGATGGTACTTTGAGGCTTTGTATTGATTACCGGAAACTAAACAGGGTGACCATAAGGAATAAATATCCCTTGCCCCGCATTGATGATTTGTTTGACCAGTTGAGGGGTGCTAAAGTTTACTCAAAAATTGATTTGAGGTCTGGTTATCATCAGTTACAGATTAAAGAGGAGGATGTATCCAAAACTGCTTTTCGATCACGTTATGGTCATTATGAGTTCCTTGTTATGCCTTTTGGGTTGACTAATGCACCTGCCGCTTTCATGGATCTCATGAACACGGTGTTTCGCCCGTATCTTGACCGCTTTGTGATTGTGTTCATTGATGACATATTGGTTTATTCTAAAAGTGAGGAGTTACATGCTGAGCACTTGAATATTGTGTTGGAGACTCTACGGCTACACCAATTGTATGCTAAATTCAGTAAGTGTGAGTTTTGGCTTGACCAAGTGACATTCATGTGGAGAGAGTTTTCTCAATTAGTTCTTGCTCTGTGACAGGTTGTCCAGAGAACCCCAATATAGTTTTGAGGCGCAGAACTTCTGAATTATATCCAGCTACAGACTTGAAGTCGGTGAATCGTAGATTGCTCCATTGAACTTTCAAGTCGGGGGAGGAGGGTATCCTTAACATTACTAAATCACTCTTCTAGCGCAACCCATAATTCTCTAGCATCCTTGATTTCCATGAACTCCAATCGGAGTGATTTATGTGAGATCCTGAATTTTGAAGTTAGTTAAATTTTATTTTTGAGGTTGGAAATGGAAAGTAGATGTCTCCATGAGTTCACAGTATTTTTCGGTGAATTTTTCGGGTTCCCGAGCTATTTTTAAGGAATTTTTGAAGTTTGGGTGCAAAATGCATTATGTGGTGACGTGGCGCCTTCCTATTGGCCAAAGAGTTTACTTAGTGACCAAGAGTAGCAGCCAAACGTGTCAGTTGTAATTCCATGAGTCATTTGGACATGTGTCAAGTGAAAGGAAGAAAGGTGATGGAAGCTTGACAAGTGTCACAAGTTTTTTGGTGGTTTATTAAGAGTTAGACACTTGGCTCATTTCCATTGGTTCTCTTTTCCTATAAATAGGGACCAGCCCCATCTCCAGCACATATTCCCATTTTTCCGAGAGACTCTCTCTCTAGTTTCTCTCTCTAGCTTCTCTCTCTACTTTCTCTCTCTAGAACTTCGGCGGATCATAACTTTTGATCCGTAACTCCGATTCCGGATCTGCGAAGGGCTACGGATTCGTCTTGATGTCCACTTTCTATCCATAGAGGTTTGAGTTAGATCCAATGGTGATTTCTAGAAGGCTCATTTTAGGAGGCTCGTTAATGATCGGTATTCTAGGAGGCGATTCGGATTATCAAGGTGAGTGGGCTTGTGTAATATGTTTCAAATATTCTTATTTTCTACAAAAATGGTGGAAAAGCATGATTTTAGCTATTTACGAAATATCTCTCTGTTTTCAAGTGAAACATGTCTATTTGCGAAATATGCGGAGTTTATATATATTATGTGCTGGATCCATTGTTTGACTAGTCATGGAACATGAGAACTTCTTGATTGATTATGCCGAAGTAAGGATGTGTCACACGGTCGTATAGGGCTAGAGAATGCCATTAGGGTGCCCGTGGTGGTCACTAAATTGAAGGATAATCAATAAGAAGGGATGATGCGATGTGATGAATTGTTGTGCATTGATATGTATAAGATATACTACTTTCTAGCGTGTGTAAAATGACATGACTTTACTGGCATAGTACAAGATCTACTCACTGAGCGTGTGGTTTTGTTCACCCACCCATCTCTAATACATTTTGCAGAGAAGTACTTAGGTTTTGACGAGCCGAAGTAGGTTGGACGAGCCAAGAATGAAGAACCTAGAAGGAAGAGCTTATTTACATTTTGCTTTGTAACACTCACACCTCAGATTCGGGGTCAGGTGCAAAATCCACCGACGCTCGAGTCTGGGGAGTGACAATTTATCCATGTGGCGTCTCAACAAGATGAGAGCGGTGGCATTATTTGTAGTCGTACGCTCAAATATGATCGAGCTCAGAATTTGGTGCCTGAATTAGGGTAGGATCCCTTTTGAGGTGAGATGGTTCTCAACATCCGTGACCCAACTATGACATTCCTAGCCAGTTGAGTCAAGGATAGGAAAGTCAAACTTTGACATCCTGAAATAAGAAGAAGAAATATATTAGTTTCAGAGTTTAAAACTTCCATGACAACTAAATAATAAGATTTCCGAGCTATGCTACCAAGAAATCGATTTCCAAGAATGATTGGATTAGACCAAAACAATGATGTTTATATGGTCATAAATCGATGCTTGCGGACGCTCTTAGTCTTAAGTCTTAAGAACGCTCTTAGTTTGTTAATTGCGTGAATCCCCACGGTTCCGCTTTTTAAGAATTGAACCCACGTTATAAGAAAGGTGGGATGTAGAATAAGGGAGGTTTTCAAGTCCCCGAGAAAAGAAGAAATTGCTGAAAACAGGAACTTTGAAATACTTACTTACTCAAATACTTACTTGTTGATTTCGGGTTTTGGATCACGCGCGTGTTGATGCAGGCGTGATGGAGGGAAGCAAACCAAGTAGATGGTAAAGGCTTTGCAACGTGGGGCAGCAGGAGCTGTGGTGATGTTGCAGTGGCAGCGGGCTGAAGCAGGCGAGAGGAGGGTTGCTGAGGCTGGTGCTCTGCAGGGGTAGCAGACGCACGGTAGAGCTGCAGGGACAGCGCGGGCGCGGGTGAGGGGCTGCAAGGCATCAAACTGGGCGCACGGACGAGTAGCACGGGGCGCGGTAGGGCAGGCTGCAGCGAAGGCTCGGCTAGCTCGGGCTAAGGGCCGTGATGGAATGAAAGGCTTTTAGAAGTCAGAATCAAGGTCTACAACGCACAACAGAAGCAAGAAACCATTGAAGCAACTAAAGGAGAAGAAGTAAAGTTCGGAGCCCAGAAATGATCGATTGCTGGAATCTGGAGATCGATCATTTGCCCTGTTTTCCATCTTTTTGATTCTTTCTTCTTTCCAAAACTCATGTATTTCTTTGCTGTTTTCCAAGATGATGAGTAGCTAATTTTCTTTTAGTTAGGGGCTGCGTTTCAGCCCTAGACATGGTGTAACTGAGTTGGTGTTTATTTAATAAATTCTTTAGATTCGGATATTCATTGGTTTATTGTTTTGTTCATTGATCAACTTTATATGTCTATTGATGGTGCGCAACATTAGTATGCATGCTAGGTTGTAAAACTATGAGTGTCTTGTATGATCATCATGTCTTCTTGCATTCTAGAGCAGCGAGTGAATGACTTGACTCTATTTTAGTGCTTGCTTACTTCAGATCACCTAGTCTAATTCCATGGAGATTGCGTGTACAATGGTTAAACTGTCTGCATCTAATTACTCAATTAACTTTCCGGCTCTCACACATTGATCTGGAAGGGAATGCTTTAGCTGACAAGCTTGCCAGATATGGTGCAATGCATGAGGGAGCAGTTTGGTGGAGAACACTGCCTCGCTCTTTCTCTGCAGAATATGGGAGGGATCTTAATTCAACAGTTAATTATAGGTTCTCTTGATTTTGTTGTTAGAGTTAGTTTGTGCTTCTTGATATTAGTTTCTTCTTTTTGCTCAAAGATTGTCAGTTCTGTTCGTTATTGGTTTTTTCTTGTACTGTACTCTCTTGGAAGGGGTTTTGGCCTCGTCCCCTCCTTCCCTCTGTACTTTCTCTTTCTATTAATAAAATTTCGAATAAGGGCGAGGAGTTAGCCCTTATTTCGCTTCAAAAAAAAAAAAAAGACTTGAGCCCCATCCATATAAACCAACGTCTAGGCAGATTAGGACAACATCAGTACCAAAATTGCCTAGCCTTATTCATAATCTTTTAGACCTTAATGAATTCGAGGTGAGAGCTGTGCCAGAACATCACTCTAGGTTCCATTCTAGAAGCTAAGTTAAGTTGAAAACATCATTCTCTTAACATACCAAGTAAGAAAGATTTATAGGTTAAGTACAACACATCGTTGGCTTAGCTTGAGTAAGGATATCCGAATGAATTGAACATGTTAGTAAATACATCATAGGTGTAATCATTGTCTAGTGGTGAGAAGTAGTTCCTAGCTAGTTTTCTCATATTTGATCACAAGGTTCGAATAATCGCTAGGCACTAGTCTGGCGGTGGCCAGGGGACTAGCGCCCAGACGCCTAGGCAGGTGCCTAGACGGCGCCTAGGCGGTTTATTTATTTAATGTTTAATTTATTTTTATAACACATAAAAATATAAAATAAGTGTGTATATATATCATATAATATATAATATATAGATATATAGACTTATTGTTATAAATAAGAATAATGGGATATTCTATGAGTATTATCCCAGATTGCAATGACATTCGAACACATGACCTGATGGCCACCAGAGATGAACCAAAGAATCTTAATATTATAGGATATCAAAGAAACATGATTTCTTTCAATCACTCTCAGCCTCTCGGTAAGTTACAGACTTACAGTCCTCTCTCCTTTGTTATCTCCGCCGTCATGGCTATGAACCACTTGCTCAAGAACTCGTGGACTCGCCTGGTTTCCACCATCACAACTCGACACAACTCGCTCTCACTCAATTTTATTGTAAGTATTGCTCTGACATTCCCTATTCAACATAGACCCAACAGATTACATTGACAAATTTGGAGACGAGAACCCAAAGTGGAACGACTGGTTCCTCTTCAAGTGTCTTATCCGAGTTTCCTTGTCAAGGATGTTAAATAACCATATACATGCTCACAACATATGCACAAAATCATAAAAGGGATTAAGGCTTACCTTCAGCAATCACTGGCATGGATTCCATCTTATGGAGCTGCAAACACGAACACTGAATATGGCCTTCTGTTACTTACCAACTTGCTTCTCAATGGACAGAACAATATGCAAAACGTCGGTAGTAATCAGGGACCAATTCATCTGTATATATAGGAGACTTAACCCTCAAGAAGCTTCCCATTAAAGCTATCCATATCGGTTTAGGTTTCCTAGTTAGATTCCTAATGTAACACTTCATTGTAGTCTTTCTTGCAGACTAAGAATAGGATTACTTACCTTAATGAATAGATACACTGCTTCATTAAGTTACAAGTATTGATTTACGTTTGTATCCATGTTAAACTAGGATTGATATTAAGCTAATCATCAATTACTTTATGATGATATGTGTTATGTCCATATTTGATCTTACAATCTCCCCCTTGGACTCACACATATCATGCTCGATGATTTGCACCAGAGAACATCAAAACCTACTTAACTTACTGAAGTGCGCGCCAGATAACAAACTCAAATCGAAAATCCATTCCAACATGGTCAGATCACAGTTACTTATGCAGAGCAAGAAACAGTATACATTTTAACAAAAATGCAGAGTTTCAAAACCACAAACATAAGCTCCTGCAATCCACATATGTCAAACCAGAAGTGATACAATATATGTTAATGTGTATCAACAAGTAAACATATATTAGGTCCTACTTTATGTTTCTAAAACCAGAAACTCAAGCAATTTTCTGAACACTGATGGCTTAAAATTATTGCTTGAACCTCAACATCATGCTATACATGATTTAAGCCATCTGATAGCAAGTATGATATTCAAAAAGATGATAATTTCCAAAACAAAACAATAAAGCTGCAGCAAAATCATAACTGGAAATACCTCAAAATTTTATTGATAATCAAAACTGTCATTACAAATAAGTTGTGATAAACAAAAGTCAAAAATATCACAACTGAAAATACAAGAACTCAAGAACCTTAAAATTTTAAATTGCTCCAACTGGCTAACTCTCTACTGAACCTAAGCATCTAGATTAGCTAAAACTCCAATGCTTGTTGTATGCTTCTGGAATGCTGCTACTGACAAGGCCTTGGTGAAAGGATCTGCTAGCTGTGAATTTGTGTCAATACTCAAAACAGCTATTTCACCATGCTTTACTCTTTCTCTAACACTGTAATACTTTAGATCAATGTGTTTAGAATTATTTGACCTTTTACTGTTCTTGCTAAAGAAAACTGCAGCCTCATTGTCACAATAAATCACAAGTGTTCCAGCCACAATGTGACTCAATACTTTGGTCTGCATGAGAAAATTCCTAATCCAAAGTCCTTCACACACAGTTTCATATACTGCAATAAATTCAGCTTGCATAGTAGAAGTTGAAACAAGTGTTTGTTTCATGGTTTTCCAAGCAATAGCACCTCCTGCAAGCATGAACACATATCCACAAGTCGATTCTTGGAGTCTGGATAATTCCCTGCAAAATCCGAGTCTGAGAATCCAATGAGTTTCAGATCCTCCACTTGCCTATAAACTAGCATATGGCTTTTAGTTCTCTGCAGGTATCTCAACACTTTCTTCCCAGCTACCCAATGTTCATGGCCTGGATTAGATTGGAATCTTGACAAAATCCCTACTGCAAAAGACAAGTCTGGCCTAGTGCAGACTTGTGCATACATGAGACTTCCTACAAGTCTGGCATAAGGCTTTGACTCCATATTTTCCTTTTCAACATCACTATTGGGACTTTGCTTCTTGGTTAACTTATCTCCTTTGGACATGGGAACTTCTCCAGCTGCACACTTCTCCATACCAAACCTCTTTAAAACTTTGGTAATATAATTGTGTTGAGACAAACCAAGTAGTCTCTGTGCCCTATCTCTTTTAATCTCAATACCTAGTACATAGGATGCTTCTCCTAAGTCTTTCATGTCAAAATTCTTGACAGAAAACTCTTGGTATCTTTAAGCAATTTAATGTTACTGCTAGCCAAAAGTATATCATCCACATAGAGTACCAGAAAAATAAAATTGTTCCCAACTGTCTTCAAATAAACACATCATCAACAAGATTTTCTGTAAATCCAAAAGTAGAAATCACAAATCAAATTTCTTGTACCACTGTCTAGAAGCTTGTTTTAAGGCCATAAATTGATTTTCTTAACTTACACACTAAGTTTTCACTTCCAGCGCACAAACCTTCTGGTTGCCTCATATAAATCACTTCATCTAGTTCACCATTCAAGAAAGCTGTTTTAACATCCATCTGGTGCAGCTCCATATCAAAATGAGCCACTAAAGCCATGATTATCCTAAACGAGTCTTTTGTAGAAACTGGAGAAAAAGTCTCAGTAAAGTCAATGCCCTCCTTCTGTGTAAAACCCTTGGCAACTAATCTTGCTTTATGTCTCTCTACATTGCCATTTGCATCTCTTTTGGTTTTGAAAACCCATTTACAACCTATAGGCTTCTGGTTGGGGTCAGGTTCAACTAATTCCCAAACTGCATTTTGACTCATGGAATTAATTTCTGCTTCCATTGCTAGCTGCCATTGATGAGATTCACTACTTTCAATGGCCATTAAATGTAGTTGGATCATTGTCCTCTGCACACAGTCCATTTCAATTTCTGCTTCTTGTAGATAAACAATGTAGTCACTCTCTTCCCCCCCATAAGTTGGTTTTCTTGCTCTCTGTGATCTTCTAGGTTGAGCCTGGAGGATTTTGAGGTTCAGTTACTTGACCAGTTACGTGGTCAGTTACTTGACCAGGACAGTTACTTGGGCAGTTACATGGTCAGTGACATGGCAGTTACATGGTCAGTGACATGGTCAGTGACTTGACCAGTACAGTTACTGGTCAGTGACATGGGCAGTGACTTGACAGGTACAGTTACTGGTCAGTGACTTGGTCAGTTACTTGGCCAGTTACTCGACCGGGACAGTTACTTGGTCAGTGACTAGTCAGTTACGTGACCAGTGACATGATCAGTTACATCTTGTTCTAAAGGCAATGCTACACTTAAATTCTCATCTGACACAATTTCCTCAAAATCTGAGGTTAAATCCTCAAGGTTTGTATTGTGAACTTTTTCACTTAGAAACTTTACTTGATGTGTTTCAAAAATTCTAGGTGAATGATGAGCAGAATATAATTTATAGCCTTTAGATTTATCTGGATAACCTATAAAATAGCAACTAACAGTTTTGGGGTCAAGTTTATTCAAGCTTGGATTATAAATCCTAGCTTCTGCATGACATCCCCAAACATGACAGTGATGAAGACTAGGTTTCCTGCCACACCAAAGCTCAAAAGCAGTATTTCTATGGCTTTGCTAGGTGTCTGTTCAAATATAATTTGCAGTTTTTAAAGCCTCACCCCACAAAATTTAGGCAAACCAGTTACACATCATGCATCTAACCATGTTCAAAAGAGTCCTATTCTTTCTCTCTGCAACACCATTCTGTTGTGGATTATAGGGTGTTGTGTATTGAGCTTTAATTCCATTGTCTTGCAAAAACAAGGCAAATGGACCCTTTTGTTGGCCGGATTCAGTGTACTTTCCATAGAACTCTCCCCCTCTATCTGACCTCACTGTTTTGATTTTCTTTTCTAGTTGATTTCTACCTCAGACTTAAAGATTTGAAAGGCTTTCAATGCTTGTGCCTTTTCTGAAAGTAGATAAATATAACTGTATCTAGAAAAGTCATCAATGAATGTGATAAAATACACATTCCCACAGATAGTTTGATGCCTAAATGGTCCACATATATCAGTGTGTATGAGTTCTAATAAATTTTGGCTTCTATATGCAGTTTTCTTTCTTGTGTTGGTTATTTTTCCCTTAAAACATTCCACAATCTGTTAGATCAGAAAAATCAAGTTCATTTAGGATTTTGTTTTTCACCAATATTTCAGTCTCTCTTTTGAAACATGGCCGAGTCTTCTATGCCATAAAAATGCAGACTTTTCATTTAGTTTGGTTCTTTTAACACCTGTTAAAGTGCTAGTACTGTTTGTGTTATCTTCAACAAGTAAAATTTCTTGTTGAGCCATTGAACAACTTAACTGTAAATAATCATTCGAGATAACACCAGAACCAATTTGAACAGAATTTTTAGAAATAAGAATTCCATTACTATCAATAACAAGTCTACAACCAGATTTTACTAAAAGAGAAACTGAAACCAAATTCCTTCTCATGGAAGGTACATAAAAAACATTGTCCAAAACTAAAATTTTCCTAATCCTAGATCGAGCTTTAAGGTTCCAATAGCCTTGACTGCCACTCTCATGCCATTGCCTACACACAGGTTCACTTCATCACTTTTTTGGGATTCTCCTCCTTATGAATCCCTGCAAAGAATTAGTAATATGAATAGGTGAGCCTGAATCTATCCACCAAGACTGTGGTTCAACATTTATAAGATTAATTTCTAAAGAAAAAACTGTATTAGAAAAAATCTTACCCTTTTTGGCTAACCAATTTTTAGCCAGTGCAGTCCCTTTTTCATGTATCCTACTCTTTTGCAAAAGTAGCACTTGAACCTAAATGGCCTGTTTTCCTTGGCCACTGCAGCTGTTGAACTCTTAGTTATGGCTTTGGTAGGCTTGAGCTTATTCTGGGGCTTTTCTTCTTAGGCTTCTCTATGAGATTTATGGCTGTAGCAGGTTCTTTTTCTTCCTTGATCCTAGCTTCCTCATCAACACAGATGGATATAAGTTCATCTAAAGTCCAGTTTCCCTTTTGAGAGTTGTAACTGGTCCTAAGATGACTAAAACTGTTAGGCAAGGAATGAAGTGCATAATGCACTACCTGCTCATCCCTAACCCCCATCAAGAGCTCCCTGAGTCTGCCATTTATATTGATCATCTTCATAATATGTTTCTCTAACTCCCCCCTGAACCCATGTACTTCAAATCATGAAACTCCTTGGTTAGTCTAGCTGCTTCTGCCTTTTCACTTTCTTTAAACTTAGCACCTATGAGTTCCAGAAAATCTAATGCTAGCTCAGGTTCTTCTATACTTCCCCTGACAGTCTTGGACATAGAGGTACAAATGAGATTCTTAGCCATTCTATTGGATCTATGCCACTTCTTGTAAAGGTCAGTTTCTTTCTTGGTGCTCTTTTCATTCAACTCTATAGGCTTATCCTCAGTAA
Organism: Rosa lucieae; assembly: GCA_024704745.1. Classification (NCBI taxonomy): domain Eukaryota; kingdom Viridiplantae; phylum Streptophyta; class Magnoliopsida; order Rosales; family Rosaceae; genus Rosa; species Rosa lucieae. Next base: position 77,751 of record JANPXK010000779.1, read on the forward strand.
AGCAATAGTCTATATTCTCATGCATTACCATATAGTTCTCTACAGAATCTAGCCAAGCTCTATAATTTGTTCCAGTTAGCATCAAGACACTGTTCAAGTTCATGTAGGAATTACCTAAGGAGCAAAACAAAATTGGAGTGAGTTCTCAATTTGTAAAGAAAATAAGTTCAAGTTTTCTGTGTTTTATTTAGCTCAAAACAAGAACATACAGAAAACCTAAACAATCCATACTTGCATTCATATCAGTCCATAACCAAAAATAATGTTAAGCAACACTTTTGAGCAGAAGCATAACATCCTGGAGTTCTTTATCAATATACCATGTTCAATGAAAACAAGTTATCCAAAGAAATTTATCCACATCTTTAGACAGAAGAAAAATTTCTAAGTATCAGAATTTATTTTCATCAAGCATGCATATTGCTATTTTGTATTCTAAAACCATACTTGACCACTTCTTTGGAAGATAAAACTGAAGCATTGTTTTAAAACACAAAACACAATTTCAGTTTTGTCACTCGATCAGGTACTTGATTAGTTACCTGACCAGTTACATGGTCAGTGACCTGGTCAGTTACATGGTCAGTGACCTGACCAGTTACATGGTCAGTTACCTGATCATTGTTTTCTGCCAACATCAATGAAGAATGCTTTGTGCATCATAATCACTTATGCCAACAGAAAACCACAAAACCCATGAGCTTTTAACTTTATATTCTACCCAGATTCATCCTTGTAAGAAAATTAAGCTCTCGTATCTGTCAATTTTAATAATGTGTAAACAAAATCTGGGAGATTTTTGTTCTTCATGCAATTTTACACAATCACAGATACAATACCATATCATCAATCAATTCAACATGCATATTCAAGCATAACCAAAATTGATTTGATTCCAAGAAACCACGGAACAATCAAGAAATTGTAAATTTCATCCGGTCACCATCTACTCTAACCTAACGCATGCCGGGAATGCAACTAGGGTTCTTGAGCACAATCAAAAACACAATTATCATGCTATGAATCGAAATCAATTTCACAGAAAAACCTGTTTTTGCTTTTTCCCCAATTTGCTGCTAAAAATCACAGCGGAAGCGTGAACTTGGTATTTAACCAGATGCAGCAATCGACTGAAGTAACTTACTTTGATCAGTTACATGATCCGTAAAGCAAAAACCTTTTTTTTTTTTTTTTGTGTGTTTGTTTTGCAAAACCCTTCAACGATTTTGATACTTGTGAGCCTATGCTCTGATACCAATTGTTAAATAACCATATACATGCTCACAACATATGCACACAATCATAAAAGGGATTAAGGCTTACCTTCAGCAATCACTGGCATGGATTCCATCTTATGCAGCTGCAAACACGAACACTGAATATGGCCTCTGTTACTTACCAACTTGCTTCTCAATGGATAGAACAATATGCAAAACGTCGGTAGTAATCAGGGACCAATTCATCTGTATATATAGGAGACTTAACCCTCAAGAAGCTTCCCATTAAAACTATCCATATCGGTTTAGGTTTCCTAGTTAGATTCCTAATGTAACACTTCATTGTAGTCTTTCTTGCAGACTAAGAATAGGATTACTTACCTTAATGAATAGATACACTGCTTCATTAAGTTACAAGTATTGATTTACTGTTTGTATCCATGTTAAACTAGGATTGATATTAAGCTAATCATCAATTACTTTATGATGATATGTGTTATGTCCATATTTGATCTTACAAGGGACCTTGGGGATCACGACCGAGATCTACATCGTCGGTTGCATCCATCGACCACCTCGTCTGGGGCCAAATTCATTTGGTTCACCACCGCTCCAGATTAGTCAACAGGCCGCCTAACGCCTAAAGCCCAACCGCCCAGGCGCCCGCCTAGGCCTCTTCCGCGACCGCCTAACTCCATCCCGCCTAACCCCGCCGATTTACCACTACTCGAGTCGGAGAGCTGCCGACCAGCGCCGAGGCGCCGCCTAGGCGGCCTGGGCTGCCGAGTTTTAGAACACTGTTTGATGAAAACCAAAATCCCCAAATTGTTTTCTGTTTTGATTAGTTATCTGTCCTTCGTTTTCTTTATTTTATTTAGTATAGCAATTCAACTCCGATTACCCCCAAATTTAGTGTCCGTCTTCGTCTATGTGTCTTGTTGGTGAGTATTTAATTTTATAAGTTTTGGTTGATTCTAGGTATAGTTTTTGGGGAGTGAAATTTGCACCCCCAATATTACAATCTGCACCCCCTTCTTAATTTTTTAATATTTTCTGATACCCTCTTATATTTGTTTCCCATATTACCCTTCTTCTCCAACCATTTTTCTTCTCTCTCTCTCGCTGTCATCGAATCCCAAATCCCCTATTCTAAAAAAAAAAAAAAAAAATCCCAAATCCCCAACTGCTGCATTCAGTGCCCGGAAGCCTCCTCCATGATCTACCCATCATCAAGGACGGCAAGCTCTACCTCATCTCAGCTCACGAACAGCCCGATCGGCTTTTCAAGAGCTGGTCTGCTCTCTACTCCACTGAGCTTGATGATCAGAACGAAAAGAAAACCACCTGATTGACTCCACCCGGGTCCGTCTATTACAGTCCGGCCGTTTCTCTCTCGGCGAGTTCGTCGCCGTCGCTTCTTACGACTCTCGTCCCTGGGACGGCGAGTTTCACCAGCTCAATACTGACATCGTCGTCTTCCGAGCTTCACAACCCGGAAAGCGTGTGGTGGTCTGTGAGCGCGGCGGGTTGTCCGCCTCGTCCGGCGACTCCGTCATCTACTTTCCGAATTGATTTCCCCCAAGATTTCGAGTCCCCCGCATCCCCGTTGACTCCCTCCGGGTCACTCCATCAGGTCTCCACTGCTTTACTCCGGCCGCCATGCACAGACGGAAAAAGAATAATCGTCGCCACTCTCCGCCGCAACACGAAGTTCCAACACGTGGAGGTCTTCGACGTCGACCCGAAGACGTTCCATCCGGTCACCTCGACGCTGAACCTGAATTTCCACCATTTCAACCCGTTCGTTTGTCCGGACTCCTAGTTCCTCGGGTACCACCGATTCCGCGGCGAGTCGACTCAGTGGGGCGGCGAGTCGATATTCCTCACTTGGAGCCAATGTCGTCTCCCGTCAGACATCTCCAAATGTTGAGGCTTCACGGCTTCTTCCCGACCTTCTCTCTTGACGCTGATCTCTTCGCGTTTAATCCCGATTTCGAAGGAAACCCCGGCGTCAAAATCGTCAAGTCATACGGGTCCAAGTGTTGGACTTTAATCAAAGGCCGTACGGCCTTCTACAACTGTTGGAGCCCCATAGAGAGACACATCATATACACATCCATAGGCCCAAGTTTTCCAGCGATCTTCTGGGCTGTTCGAGGTATGAACTTTCTTCTACTCGTTGTGCTCTACACGCTGGTATAATTGGTTTTGAGTTTTGATTGAGTTTTGATGGATGGGTGTTTTGATTGTTTCAGCCTCCGTCGTCGTTCACTGTGCTTGGCAATTGGTCTGTCTCACTATGCTTCGAATGCTTTGGCCCCCTCTCCGATTTCTGCAGAAGCTTTGGCTCTGCACTGCTCTCTTTCTGCAAAGCTTCCCACAGCTTTTTGTTTTGTTGTTCTTGTTACTATTGGCCTGTGTGCGTGTGTCTGTGTGGTATATACATGAGCCAACGAGGAAAAACGGGTTTGAGAGGATGAGATACAGCTTTGAGTTTGTTGGTTGGAGAAGAAGGGTAATATGGGAAACAAATATAAGAGGGCATCAGAAAATATTAAAAAATTAAAAAAGGGGTGCAGGTTGTAATATGGGGGGTGCAAATTTCACTCCCCTTTTTATTTTCGTCTTTGTCTAGTATTTGTTTCTAGTTTTCAGAGTCTGTTTTGCAATTGTTGAGCCACAATCCTCTGCGGGAGACACCCTCTTTCCTATACTACCATCAATAACCATTGAGATTGCAGGGATTTATTTATATGCCTATTTTAGGTGTATCATAATCCTAAGCGTATTTTTCCTAAAACATCAAGATATTTTCATATCAAATGGCAACCTCCTAATTCTGAACAGGTTAAATGGAACTTTGATGGTTCTGTTAGAAATGGCAATGCTACGATTGGTTTTGTTATTCATAATGCAGTTGGAAATCCTATGTTCATTGCTAATAGGAAGCTTGGCAATGCTAATATGCTTGTGGCTGAAGCGACTGCTTTAAGAGACGGTCTACATACCGCTCTTTTGCATCACTATTCAAATGTTGTTGTTGAAGGCGATTCCAAGCTACTAATTGATTGCCTCTAAGGCAGATGTGAAGTTCCATGGAGAATTAAGCTGATGATCCAGGATATCAAGGAGTTAGCATAGCAAGTTGAGGTCATCCTTTTCCGACATATTTATAGAGAGGCGAATTTTGTAACAGATCATCTAGCTGCAGCTTTGGCTCATAATTCTCAAAACAATTCAGTTTGGTTTTTCTGTTTACCCATGTCTGTGTCCCCAGCGTTCCAGCTGGATCAGCTAGGAGGGGGTGTTAGTCGCGGATTTGTGCTTTAATTTTTGTTTGTTTTTCTGTCATAAAAAAAAAGTACACCTCTGACATGACCACATTACATATTTGAATCTCTCTCTCTCACACCTCCGATATGATTTGCCTCCTGCTCTACCTTCCTTGGGAGATTACATCAATACAAGCCTGCAACTCGGTGAAGTTGTCTTGGCCAAGGCTGGTCCTGAGAAATTTTTTTTTGATGATTATGAGATTAATTTGACTTCAAGAGAGTGAAAGACTCTACTAGAATGATGCATGACTTTTTACAGTTCTCGATGACTCGAAGAGTCGAAGAAGAAGAAAACACGTAGCTAGTGTCGTCTAGACTTCTGAAATAATTTTTTTTTCCCACGTTCCCTAGCATATATTGCTATTTATTTATAAATATATTATGTGTGTGTATCAAAAAATTTGCGCCCTACCTTTCCTTGGGCCTTGGGCTGTCACTAAAGATGCTCTTGGGCAAGGCCGGGCCTGGTCTCGGCTGCGCCGGACTCTTAGTCGGATCGACGTGTCCTTGGCCTTGAAGGAAGCGTGCAAAATCTTTTGGATGCCACTCCTGCCGGTCTTGAATGGTGACTTGATGGTGACGGAGGTGCCGATACGGAGCTCCCCGACTATGTCTCCGGTCTGGAGCATGTCGCCGATTCACTTGTCGGCTTTGGGCAATAAGCTGCAGGCTTGTATTGTCCCCCTTCTTCTACGTCCTCCGCTGGCTTCTGCTGCTTGAAGACTTCCGGCTGCTGCTGCTTCTTAGCAGGCTAGGAGGCCTCGATGGAGTTAAAATCGATTTTCGTTTTCTAGCCATAGAGGTGGTGATGGCGTCACAGTCTCACAAATGTGATCAAGAAGAGAGAGAATGTGTGTGTGTGAGAGAGGATGGCATGAACCTAGTTTACTAATTAGGTTGAGGGTAAAATTGTCATTTTATTTTAAATTGTGTTAGTAGGAATGAAAATCTATTGCTAGGGTACTTGGGTTAATTTTAGCTCATTTTGGTGCTTTGGGTCAATGCTCCCAATATTTAATTAAATTATACCTTACTTGATTAATTAAGTAACTCATTATTGATTAATTATCTTAATTAATTAAGCTCCATTCTTTTTATAACTTCAAGTTTTATAATTCTACGACACCACCACACGCAATATTATGGTTTTGGATTCCGCTCCTTCACGATTTTTGGTTGACTGACATCGTCTATTTTGTTCTTTTGTCAACAATTTCTATTTTTCTCTAATTTCACGCTATTTTATCTCAATTTCCACAACTTTGTTTATTTCCTACAAATAGACAGAATTAGTGTTTGAACCCAAAATTAACATTTTTTCCCGACAAGGGGGATTCGAAGAAAATCGGGCCAATATCTATGGCCCAAGCATATATTTTCGATAATCTCATAATATATTGTTTAGAGGCTAAATAAAGCTTACTTGAAGACCAAGCAATCTAGAAGCAAATCTAGATATTCCTTGATTTATTATTAATTATCAAATAACTGATAATTAAATAAGTGATTTGTTGGATCACCAAGTAATTGCAAGAGGGAAGATGGCAGCATGTAGGAGTAGAGTACGTGACCTAGCCATGCAAGGAATCATGGATTCCCATATTTGCAATCAAGCTATTATGGTGGACATGGAACAATTCAGGAAGGATTCAATTATCCTCCATTGTCCTACATATACAAGTAATCAAGAGCCCATGCAATTAAGGTGGATGGACGTGCAACATATGGAAGGAATCAACCACCTTTTATTTGTTGACCACAAGGAATACATATCATGTATATAATGGACATATGTGAAGCATGGCACAAGAATCAAAGTTACACATGTATATATTGCAATCAATTTCTGCTTGCGGAAGTCGACAAAGAAGACTTGCCCAATACAAAGAAGGTATATATACAAGTATCAAAGCCATGAGTTCTCGCGGAGATTATTATGAGTCCTCGCGAAGATTTAATTACATATATGACGTGTGTATCCTGCAGTTCGCATTCAAGAGGCAATTAATGTTGCCTAGCTAGAATATTGCTATGTCACAGAGGCAATCTCTTATTGCCTACAATATAATATCAAAACTATTAAGTGTTTTGATTTGATTCAAGGCCAATAACTGTGGCCTAAAATATTGTATTTCATTCCTATTTGGAAGGAGAATCTGCAGCAGCCTATATATAGAGGCTAAAGACGACATAGCAAGGGACAGACAACTCTCAAATCAACTAATCATACAGATTATCAAAGCCTCTCCAGAGCAAACCTACCTACAACCTAGTTGCAACCCAGCGAAGCAAGGGTAACGCCCTCACAACCCAGCCAAGCTAAAGTCACGCTTTAGCAAAACCCGTGCTTTCTCCAAACTTCCCAGTGATTGCTCTGCTCAACCTACAACGTTGAGTATCGATTCAGTGTCTCGAAGAGATCACAACCAAATCCCTTATCCGTAAGGCAAGAAGTCATTTTCCGAAAGGCATAGAAAAGAACCTGGTGACGAGGTTGGTGCTCTCCTTGTCCCCGACGTTTGATCAAGAAGTCAGGTTAAGGGATTCTCCGACGACTGCACCCCACGGTGCTGGCACGCCTGTGCACACGCTCAAAAGAGACAGTTTGTACCCATACTGGTTTTTGGAGCCAAACAATTAGATTACATATTAATTGACTTGGAGATTATCTTATTTTCTAGTGTTTAGAGTGCGATTACACGTACAAAAACGTGTGTAATTATGGAACATTTAAAATGTCCCCTGGTATGTGTTCCCATAAAGTCAATAATTATTCTAGCAGTCTAATTATTCCAATTTTATTAACTAGAATCCCTTGCAGTGTTAGTTCCATTCCAATTCAAAAATATATAGGTTGTCATAACTCATAAGCAAGCAAATAATCAACTGAGGTCTTGATTCCTAACTCAATATTAATGGTGTCTATAGCATCATGGTGTATTACAGTATTGCCAACTGTATTTAAATCCAAATGAGCAATTCCAACATCATGTTCTATCACCGAAAGATTCCATTTGGTCTTTTGAAGTACTATATATATTTAAAATCTAAAAGAAATAATATTATTCGACTAACTTATTTTAAATTAAAAGAAAAAGCAGATCAACAATGATACTTATTTACAATATATTACCATAACCGCATTATCTCACTAAAAAAGCACAAAGTGCAAGGTTCTGCATGATAGGAGCATTTTAATGCGACGTTTTAACTGTTATTTCCCTATATTTTCTGCGTTATTTCCTTAATAAAACTCTGTTTAGGAAAGTTTTCATTCTTCGAATGGGAAAGTTCCTAATTGTAGAAAGTTTCCGTTTTGTAGTTTCTATTTTCCATTTTTAGAAAGTTTCCATTTTAGTTTAAGAAAGTTTCCATTTCTTATTTTAGAAAGCTTCTATTTTCAGGTTTTTGGAATAAATAAGCTGAATTGAGTTCATAAATGGAAAGAGAAGCTTCATGAAGATGACATGGCAAGGGAGAATCAAGGAAGAGTTTTTTAAAAAAAGGAAAATATATTTTCCTTGGGGATTAAATTTGCAGTGTAATACTTAAGGAAAAAACAGGTGACAACGTTGGGAATTAAAGATGATTGATTGAGGATTTCAAGGAGAGATTTTCTTGGAGACTTTTATGGAAAGAAATATTGTTGGAGGAATAATTTGGTGTGATTGCCAACGTGAAAATCAGAAATAATCAAGGAGATGACGCCAAGAGAGATTCAAGGGAGATATTTATGGAAGGAAAATATGTGTGCACCAAGGAAAAGCTAAAAAGGCGTCTAGTTCATCCCTAAATTCCCTAAAGGAATGTTGGTTGAAATTCATGAAGAAAATCAGAATAATTTCAAAAGGAAATTCGGAAATTAAATATTAGGGAGGTAATTTAGAGAATTTTGATTGGTTGGAACACATCACAAGGCTTACTTGGCATCCTATGATTGGTTGGACCACATCACAAAGCTTACTTGGCGAATTCCTATTGGTGGAAGCTATGTGGAAATTTCTGATTGCTTTGTGAATCCTAGCCGTGCTCCTATATATACCCACCTCTTTGACGTTGAGAAGGGTCCTCTCCTTTACAATTTACACTTTAGAAAAAAATCAGAAAATCTTCTTAGGATAGCCGTGAGTTTCTCCATCCTCTAGTCATCTCCACGAGTTCAAGCAAGGCCAAGGGAGAAGAAGCATAGCCGTGAGCATCCATCATCCATCTCCAACCTTGAAGCTTGCTTTCGAGATTCAAGAGACCACCACATCAATCGTTCATCACCATCTCCATCTCACGGTGTAATCCGATTCTCCTTTGTAACCTTTGCTTTGAATTTCGTTGGTTATGAACTAGTTGACATATGTGTTTGAACAAATATTAATTTCTGGAATTTTTATGAATTTTCAGATTCATATTATTGTTCTTCGAGAGTTGCTTATGTGGGTTTGTTTAATTAAATTTGCGTTATAGATAACTTTTGTATTTTAATCTTATGTGGTTGCAAACACTTAGGGTTTTGATATAATTGGTGCTAGGTTTAAGAACATGAAATCAACTTTTCGTTTTGTGTAAACTTGAATCAAAGTAGTAAAGGTTTTGTGTAAAAACCGAATTTAATTAACGAGGATTGCAATTAGGTGGACTTTTCCATACTAAGTTGTACACTTGAGTTGATAGCCTTTCTCTATGTGTAATGCGTTAAACATGACATGATTGACTAGCTTTCTAGGGTTTGATTGCATGTTTGATAGGATTAATCTAGGTGCTTTCGCTTAGGTTAATTAGCATTGAAAAGTAAAAAATGGGAATTCATTTGCTTTCGAATGTTTTACATGATCAACTCCTTTCTCATGACTTAGATGAACAATATTAGGGTTGAATCGATTTTAATCATAAGTTTCGGTTTTGATCTTTGTTCTCTCATTCCATTCGTATGTTTATGTTTTTGCATTTTAATTGTTTTGTTAACTTAGTTTTATTTTCGAAAAACCAAAAACAAAATCCCCCCTTTTCGTGTAAAATGTTTATAGTTGTGAATATTATACTTTGTTTTAATTTTAATTGTTTAATTGTTTGACAATGACAGGTGTACCCTCAATCCCCGGAATAGAACGATCCCTATTTGCTTATACTACTAACGATATTTATAGGGTTAAATTATGCGCTTGCTTTCTGGCACATCACTGCACCAAAGCTCATTTTCGATAGCCAACTCCCCAAGTTCATACGCAAACAGACCCCCAGTACGTCCATCATACTTGCCTAACTTCTAATCATCAGCTGATTTTAAGCAAAGAGTCTCACCCCATCTCGCAAATCATGGCCATGGCCCTGACCATCAGCAGAACCAAAATCTTGCTTACTCCCACTGTGTTAGGGTGCTAACCCCAACAAAGAGAAACTAGACGAAATCTAAGAGAAAAGGCTAAGAAAATAAAATGCAGATTTTCATTCATGACTTCTTCTCAAGCTTAACAGAGTATATATAGCAGATAGCAAACACGTGTCTCACATCTACGGATCAATCTACCTAACATATTCCTCAACGAGGTTGAAATAGTGTGCAGCACCCAATCCAGTAAAATGACGCGCTTAGTACATAACATAAATGAAACGGTGCGTATTAAACCTATCAATTGAAGTCCTCCTCAAACCTGGAAACCAACATTTGGTTTCATAACAATCCATCCCCCTTTAGCAAAACTTGACCACAAGTTTCAAATAGGACATCCTTGACACCTCAGAAGTGATCATCAAAACAAATGCTTTTGAACTTGAATTGATCAAATCTCCCAGTTGCATTACCTGCAAGAGATTCATGCACAATACAAATGTTGCCTTTCATTTCATCTAAATACCTAGTGGGCCAAACCATCACCAAATGCATAATAACTGAGATATCATAGATTTTGCCATCAACGTTTGCAATAGCTTCAGCAACATTGTTGTGGACAGTTTTACCATCTGCCCCAATAATAACCAGAATGGGTGAGGTTGAGAGCTGAGAATCCCAAGGCAACTTCTCACAGGTTTTCATGTCATTCTGGGTCAATGCAAACCAACGCTTGTTCTTAAAATCTTGCTCGAATGTTTCTTCTACATCATTAAGTGATATAAACAGTCTCAAAGCTGTTTCCCTTTGCTTTTTGCATTTCATAAATCTCCACAAGTTTTGGAGCGAATTCTATGCATAGACTGTATGTAGATAATAAGTAGAGACCCGCCATCTTCCCTTCAAGTTGAGAAACATACACCTTCTTCCCACCAAATGCAATTACAAAGTCACATGAGAGGGAGACCAGGAAATTGTTTTCCTCACACCATTGATGCAATAGACTCTTCAGTGCATAGTTAGGCACAAGGGCCATGTGAATAAGTTTCTGTCTACTTTTGGGGCATGTTTGGTGCTCTGAATTTATCCACTGAGCAATGAAGTTTCATCAATGCCCTGATGAATTTATCCCTTGTCTCATATGCCCTGATGCTACTATCACAGGATCTTTCATCAAGTCAAGTGAAATTGAGCATCGAAATTCCTCAGAACCTGGCAGCTTGAATTCTTCCTTGTTGGTTGTTTGGAAATCATCATCGACAAGACCCATGGAGTTGCAATATGAGACAAGGGATATGAGATTGTTTATATTGCATACTGCAATTAGTTCACCATTCCCTGTTTGCTTTTGAGCTTCTGCCTCTAGCTTTGAAATCTCTTCCTTATAATTCGTAGAGCTTCTCAAACAAATGTTGCTTATTATATCCCTCACTTTGCCCTTTGTGTGCCGCAAACACATGCTATAGTGAGCCATATGTGAATCTAAGTTGGTAATATGCAAGTCTTCATCAGAATAAAAAACAAGTCCAGCAACAACTGCTCCAGCGGGAGTGATGTGAAATTCAATATCAAACATAAGCTCTCTTATCAGGAATATGTCACCAATTAATAGATGAGCCTTGATCACAATCAAACCATCATAGTTAGGTACCCAAACTTTTGAACTTGACAGTGCTGTAGGAACCCAAATCCAAAAAGTGACCAACTCTTTCTTTGTTATGTAATGTTGAGTAAACTCCACTATTTGAGGTGGCATACATTTCTCCACAAGTTGCATATGCAGAGACAATACATAAGCAACAAAGAAGATGGTCGCAAGCCAAATGACATCAAGTGATTTCTTCTTGTGATTAAGTTTATTGACAAGAATAACACTCAAAGTTCCAAAAATATGTGAGACATTTCCAAATAACACAGCTAGCAATAGATCCAAGATATGCTTCTTTCCAACAAATTGAATAGCAATAGTAGTAATTGGAACAACTAGACCAGAAGAGTACCTCGATGAGAACTCCAAGTTAATCTGGAGAAAATCAATAACTTCCTCAATAACCAAGTCTACAAAGCCTTTGTTCTTCTTGTTCCTCTCATTGTTGCTCCCCATCAATACCAGAAGCTCTTTTCTCCTTTTCACCTCTTTAAGGTCAATATACAACTCTGCCCTTTTCGCTTGCCCATGAAGAAGCTCAATCTGCTCTCTAATATCTGCCGTAATTTTGAGCAAACTCAAAAGCAAAATAGCAGGTGCTTTCTCCAACTCCTTTACAAACACATAGAAATGATTCGAAACCAGTACATCATTCTTAAGAAGCTTCACATGCAGAGGGTGAGCCAGCATAAGCAAATTCCCGTATCCTTTTGTCTCCCACAGATACTCCAAATTAAACCCATCTCTGAACATGTTGGAACATAGAACAACCATGTATCCATCATTTCTATTCACCAAGAAACTATTAAATTCAATGCCACAAGAAATAAGCCCCTGATCATGGTGCAGATCCAAGCACCCACTATTAATACTAGTCACTGAGATTTTGGTAAACCATCTTGTATTTTTCTCAACATATCCACAACACAATAATTCAATCAAGGCAATTATCAGTGACAAAGTAAATTTCAAGCTATTCCCAGCTGCCATTGTCTCTAAGTCCCAAATTGTAAATGTAAAGTTGGAAACATTTACCCATACCAGCCTCATATTCCATGAAAACTCTTGATTCATGATGAAAGATTCATCTGTTGATAGAGTGTGACCACCACCTTTATCACGAACCTTCTTATCAAAGACAAAGAAGCATAGTTGCAGTACATGGTAGCTAGTCTTCTTTGAACCCTGAATGTAATGCTTAAGCCTTATACACAATTCATTAAAAACATTCACCAGAGAACATATACCAATATCCTTTACATAGAATTGACTTGAAACCAGCTCCATCCGCTTGAGTCCCCACAAAAAACTTCCAAGGGTGGGCTGATTATCAACAGGTTTGGTTGCTTGCTCTGAATCAAAGTCTTTACAGACTAGAGAAGGCTTGCTGCTACTGACATCTGGTTCAAGGCTAGCTTCCAATTCATGCATATCAGAAGAGACAACAGTGCCTCCACTTAAATGACTTGACTGGTAGATGCTCAAATTCTCATCGAAAACAGATTGTTTGACATCATGTTCCTTATCATCAAACCCATCACTATGCTCATTCTCTAATGGATCAACTGCATCATCTCGTACATATTCTGCATTCTTTGCATTTGATCCTTCTAACTTAGAGCCATTCACAACTGTTTCACTAGCAACTATATTGGGTAAGTTCATGTTCAAGCAGCTCTCAATCACGCTGTCAGTGGCAACAATAGCCTCTGATGCATCTGTCACCATTTCATATCTAATGGGGTGTAAACCATTTCTATCATCAAGAGGCACATTTGATTCTTCAGTTCCACCATTTTTGTGACGAATGCTCATAACAGCATCAATGTTCCTTCTCGCATTACACAACCCTTCTGACTTTGGCATTTTGTCGAACAGTTGGAGGGCATGAAATTCTGACATTTCATTGCTAAGCTGCTCAATATCTTCAACTAGACCACCATCGTTCTGCTCCGGCAACCGAAAACAATCCTCCACACCAAGAGATTGAGTGGAAGGATTAATATATGCTCTATCCGATGACGACAATCCATTGCCACTACATTGAGTCGGGTCTATGACTATGGAAGATCCGATTCCAAGTTCACCTAGAAACGACAATGCATAAGGCGTCTTGTCTCTATCAGGCTAGGATACTGTACTGGCAGCTGCATTGGAGATGGCATTGATTGCTGGTGTAAATAAGGAAGGCCATTTGAAGGGCCATAATATCCTTGCCAATACATTGGCATAGCAAGCCCACCGCCATTTGCATTTGGAGGAGATGAAACCCCCCATGACCTTAAATTCCCTCCAGGTTGATATATGGGTAAACTATCCTAGAAATTTGAACCAGTTAGTCCCATCTATGCGGTATAGGGATTAATATTTATAAAAGGCCCAGTAGCGGGACAAGGCCGGGCAAGTGCGATGTTGATGGGGTCGGGTGGGAATAGTGAGATGGAACAATAGCTGGGTGATTGTTTATAAGTGGTGTAGGCTGCTGAGAATGATGCGACTGAGGGTGTCCATGAGGAAGAAATTGATGATTATAATGGTGTGCGGAATAAGGAGGCGATGATGGAGAATAAGAGCTCGGCGGGGAAAGTAGATGGTCGGCGTGAGGTGGCGGACGTACAGTGGGGCTCAACTGAGTGCTATTTGCAGAAAGATGTGGAAACTGGTGAGGGAAAAGGTACCCATTGATGATTGTTTGGGACGGTAGTGGTGGTGGGTCGCCTGGTTGGGATGGAAATTGAGTAAACTCTCTATGAAATTAGTGGGTACCTGGAAGACAATAACAGTCTGAGCGACTGTAACCCCCGTCGTAGAGGCCAAAATCACTAGGGTCGCGTGCACGCGGCGGTGTGGATGAGTACTGTGATGGATCCCAAGCGCTCCTCGGCCCCATGATTTGGAGCTCTGATACCAGTTGTTAGGGTGCTGACCCCAACAAAGAGAAACTAGAAGAAATCTAAGAGTGTGTTTGGATGAGGGAAAAAAATCAAAAATGATGGAATTTAATTGAAAGTGAGAACTTCATAATTCCTAAAAGCCAATTTCCTCGTTTGACATTATAAGATTGGAAATTTTAAATTTTTCTGTGGAATAAAACGAAGGAATTCGTTATTTAAATTCCTCACTTCAACCATCAAAATATGTGTCATTTACGAATTCTTTTGCAGTATTCAATTTTTATTTCCAAAACAAGACTTTTTTCTATTTTCTATTTTTATTTGTTTTAAATTTTCTTAATTTATTACATATTTCAAATCCTAAATAAATGCAATCAAACAATAGAAATTGCAATTAATGAAATTTTAAATTGGTGGAGTTAAAGATTTCATCATTTATAATTAAATTCCTACGGATTTTATAATTTTCGCATCCAAACGCACCGTAAGAGAAAAAGCTAAGAAAATAAAATGCAGATTTTCATTCATGA
>JANPXK010000780.1:0-37439 GCA_024704745.1 Rosa lucieae
CATATATTAATATATACTCCTCTTTATACATGCTCCTACATGTTAATACTTCATTTTTTTTTTTTAAGAAAATCTAAAAAAAAAAATGAGATAAAACAGCTATTGCAGAGAGAAATAGTGGAAGAGAAAATGGGGGTTGTGGGATAATTTCTTTTTAATTTTGTAATGAAAATCTATTTTGTATTTGTCCTATTTATCCTTGTAATTGTAATTTATTCTCAAAGTTTTTTAATCTTTCAGGTTAAATCTGTTAAAAATTTTGATTTTGGCTAACAAAACCTCCTCTATTAATCATAGTATAGATATATATATATATATATATATATATAGATCCTATCCAGAGCGAGGCATCGCTTTGAAATTTCAGAGCGAGGTTAGGGTTAGGGTCACTTTTCGGTCGCATATCCACATCTCAACCGTTCAGTTTCTAGGTACTAATGTATAGATCATCTCTGCAAAATTTCAGCCAAATTGATGGTCGTTAAGGCATTGATAACTGCTTCTTATTTAAGCTAGTACGGTTCAGGTTGGACAGATTCAGTTCGTCCATTGGTTTAAGGCAGTTATCAATGCCTTAACGACCATCAATTTGGCTGAAATTTTGCAGAGATGATCTATACATTAGTACCTAGAAACTGAACGGTTGAGATGTGGATATGCGACCGAAAAGTGACCCTAAACCCTAACCTCGCTCTGAAATTTCAAGCGATGCCTCGCTCTGGATAGGATCTGTATATATATATATATATATATATCTCTACTATTATTAAGAGAAGAGGTTTGTTAGCTACCTAAAATCTAAAATTTTGACAGAATTGACCCAAGAAGATTAATAAACTTTTAGAATTAAGTAAATCACAAAGATAATTAAAACATTTACAAAATATTTTTATTATAAAATTTTAAAAAAAGTACCTACAACTCACTTTTCTCTCTTCCAATTTATTTTATCTGCAATAACCAACTCTTTTCTTTTTATTTTCCAAAAAAAAAAAAAATTGCACAAGTAGATCATGTGTGGAGAAATGCTAAACATATATATATATAATATATATTAGAATTAACTTATAAGTTATAACATTTATAAATATTCGTTAAGGTGGTTATATTCAATTAACTATCTCTCTAAATCTCTCAAATTAATTGTTGTTTAACACAGGAAACAAATATTAAGACAATAAAGCTTAGAAAATCAATTACAAAAAAAGAGATAAGTTATAGGGTGATTCTAGTTGAACCTCCTAATTTGCTCTTTGGACCTCTTATCCCAATTTTTTTCAACAAACTTCCTATTTTGTCCTTGTTTGTATTTTACTTTTTTTTTTTTTTTTAATACCTAGCCTCCTACTATAATACATACAGTTGCTTTGAACATCAATTTTTTTTATCTTTGTCCGGGAAGGAACTATATACATAGAGAGGAGAGGAAGGATTAATATATAACCACACTACCAACTTTGAAGTCTAAACTCTATACATGGTATTAAGGGCCATCGACAGTTTCGTCAAAAGGGATAAATACAGGCATATAGTAGAGTGTTTAATTGAGAACTATAAGTGTAATTGTGTTGGAGTACAGAATAAAGGCCAAGCTGGAGGCTACGTTCTCAACCCAAAAACCCACAAAAATTTCTGGGTTCTTGCATAGTTTAAAACCACCTACATATCTCAAGTGTTGTAATATGCTCTTTACACGTTCTTATTTTCCTCTTTAATTTCTCATGTCTATGGAGTTATGAAATGCATCACAAATTTTGAATAAAAAAATGAAAAATAAAAACTCTATGATTCATATTTGTCAATTGGCTAAAAACAATTGCGAAGGAAGAGAGTATTTTTACAATAATGACTCTTGCGTATCAATGGTATTCATTCTATATATTCAATTTTTTTTTATAATTATTATAGAGGGTTAAAATAGAGATAAAATTTTGACAAAAATTTAGATAGGTCCAAAGAGTAAATTGGGAGGTCTGAATAGAACCACCCTAAGTTATATGTTATAGAAAAAAGAGAAACATATTTAAAACATAAAAAATAAAAAATTATTAGGGTTTAAAGGGCCGGATCGGGCTTGGCCGTAACGGGCTCATACGGTTCGGCCGGGTTTCATTTGCATGGCTCATATCCTACCCTTTATGAAAAAGGGTCGCGCCGGCCTACCCTAATGCAAGGGCTAAGTCGGGCATCGGCCCTTTGGGCCTAGCTGGATTAGGGCTGAATGGCCAAATGATGACCCTTAGTCCAAATCTGGGATCCGAGTCAACTACTCATTTTGTTTTGGAATTGGTTCTAGTTCTTGAAAGTTTGTCAGCTAAAGTTCGATTTTCTGACACCCTCGGTTGCTCGGTGGGCGAATCACCTCTTCTAGGTGATCATATCACCGGTTACGGTTACAGTTATTATTACATTTACACTGCTCAAATGACATATGCATTGCAGTTCAACGTTTATTGATACTTAGTCAAATCCCAGTTACTTTTCATTTTAAATGCACTTGTGCATCTGTGTTTCATTGCTTTTCTTTCGATGCTTTTGCATTGCACTATGTACATCTTAGTTTTATTTAATACAGATGGTCGTCATTCCTTTCACACACACAAAAAAAAACTTTATTTTAGATCATTAAATGAATAAACTCTAGGGAGAATTATATAAATTGTAACTGAATTATAACTCATTTTACACTTTGGTCACTGTTTTCTCAAATATATCATATTAGTCACTCATATTGACAAAAATTTAGATAGGTCCAAAGAGAAAATTGGGAGGTCTGAATAGAACCACCCTAAGTTATATGTTATAGAAAAAAGAGAAACATATTTAAAAAATAAAAAAATATAAAATTATTAGGGTTTAAAGGGCCAGATCGGGCTTGGCCGTAACGGGCTCGTACGGTCCGGCCGGGTTTCATTTGCATGGCTCATATCCTACCCTATTTGAAAAAGGGTCGCGCCAGCTTGTCCTAATGCAAGGGCTAAGTCTCACTTCGGCCTTTTGGGCCTAGCTGGTTTAGGGCTGAATGGCCAAATGATGACCCTTAGTCCAAATCTGGGATCCGAGTCAACTACTCATTTTGTTTTGGCATTGGTTCTAGTTCTTGAAAGTTTGTCAGCTAAAGTTCGATTTTCTGACACCCTCAGTTGCTTGGTGGGCGAATCACCTCTTCTAGGTGATCATAGCACCAGTTACAGTTACAGTTTTTATTACATTTACGCTGCTCAAATGACATATGCATTGCAGTTCAACGCTTATCGATATTTAGTCAAATCCCAGTTTACTTTTCATTTTAAATGCCCTCGTGCATCTATGTTTCATTGCTTTTCTTTCGATGCTTTTGCATTGCACTATGTACATCTTAGTTTTATTTAATACAGATGGTCGTCATTCCTTTCACACACACAAAAAAAACTTTATTTTAGATCATTAAATGAATAAACTCTTGGGAGAATTATATAAATTGTCACTGAATTATAACCTTTTACACTTTAGTCACTGTTTTCTCAAATATATCATATTAGGTCACTCATTGACAAAAATTTAGATAGGTCCAAAGAGAAATTGGGAGGTCTGAATAGAACCACCCTAAGTTATATGTTATAGAAAAAAGAGAAACATATTTAAAAAATAAAAAAGTATAAAATTATTAGGGTTTAAAGGGCCGGATCGGGCTTGGCCCTAACGGGCTCATACGGTCCGGCAGGGTTTCATTTGCCTGGCTCATATTCCTACCCTATTTGAAAAGGGTCGCGCGGCTTGCCCTAATGCAAGGGCTAAGTCGGACTTCGGCCCTTTGGGCCTAGCTGGTTTAGGGCTGAATGGCCAAATGATGACCCTTAGTCCAAATCTGGGACCCGAGTCAACTACTCATTTTGTTTTGGTATTGGTTCTAGTTCTTGAAAGTTTTTCAGCTAAAGTTCGATTTTCTGACACCCTCGGTTGCTCGGTGGGCGAATCACCTCTTCAAGGTGATCATATCACCGCTTACAGTACAGTTATTATTACATTTACGCTGCTCAAATGACATATGCATTGCAGTTCAACGCTTATCGATATTTAGTCAAATCCCAGTTACTTTCATTTTAAATGCACTTGTGCATCTGTGTTTCATTGCTTTTCTTTCGATGTTTTGCATTGACTATGTACATCTTAGTTTTATTTATACAGATGGTCGTCATTCCTTTCACACACACAAACAAAAAAAACTATATTTTAGATCATTAAATGAATAAAACTCTAGGGAGATATTATATAAATTGTCACTGAATTTAAACTCATTTTACACTTAGTCACTGTTTTCTCAAATATAACATATTAGTCACTCATATTGACCAAAAATTTAGATAGATCCAAAGAGAAAATTGGGAGGTCTGAATAGAACCACCCTAAGTTATATGTTATTAAAAAAAGAGAAACATATTTAAAAAATAAAAAAATAAAAAATTATTAGGGTTTAAAGGGTCGGATCGGGCTTGGCCCTAACGGGCTCATACGGTCCGGCAGGGTTTCATTTGCATGGCTCATATCCTACCCTATTTGAAAAAGGGTTGCGCCGGCCTGCCCTAATGCAAGGGCTAAGTCGGACTTCGGCCCTTTGGGCCTAGCTGGTTTAGGGCTGAATGGCCAAATGATGACCCTTAGTCCAAATCTGGGATCCGAGTCAACTACTCATTTTGTTTTGGGGTTGGTTCTAGTTCTTGAAAGTTTGTCAGCTAAAGTTCGATTTTCTGACACCCTCGGTTGCTCGGTGGGCGAATCACCTCTTCTAGGTGATCATATCACCGGTTACGGTTACAGTTATTATTACATTTACGCTGCTCAAATGACATATGCATTGCAGTTCAACGCTTATCGATATTTAGTCAAATCCCAGTTACTTTTCATTTTAAATGCACTTGTGCGTCTGTGTTTCATTGCTTTTCTTTCGATGTTTTTGCATTGCACTATGTACATGTCACGCCCCTGATTTTACACACATGAAAATCGATATATATATATATATATATAACCCCATAATTATATATGCGTGAACGTCCAGTCATCAATACAAAATACCTGAAATCTTTTTCCCTTAAACTTACACACATATTGATGCCCTGAACCCTCAAAGTTAATATACACTCGCTCCAAAGAGTTATATTTACATAAGCTTGCGAATTAAATTGTCAACAACAAGATAAAACGTAAATTGCTCCCAGAGCTTACTACAACGGAAGTCCAAATAACGGTAAGTCACAAAATTTGCTTCCTACCGTTTAGCTGCAAGTATGCAACCCCCACTTCAGCCACGATTATCCTGACTGCAGGCTTAACCCCTACACCGTTGAATGGTGCACCGGGTTGCCACCCAACAAACCCGGTAAGCTTTGGCAAGCCCGTATGAGTAAACTCAAACCCCACACAACTCACACCAATCACGAGAATAACTCACACAAATCACATTTAAATCATAACAAATCACGGGATAAACCCCACACAAATCAGGAGATAAACTCACACAATCACGTTTAAATAAATAAACAGCACGAGATAAACTCACTCAATCACGTTTAAATAAATAAACAAAGCACGAAATAAACTCACTCAAATCACGTTTAAATCAATAAACAAGCAGACGAGATAAACCCACTCAAATCACGTTTAAATAAATAAAAAAGCACGGGATAAACCCACTCAAATCACGTTTAAATTAAATAAGCACGGGGGACAGACTAGAGCTCTAACTGATCGTATTCACTAACCCGGCCAAAGGCGTGAAGTCCCGATTTCCCACCCACGATCCTCAACTTGGTAAGTCTTTGGACCCGCGGTATAATACCAAACATTAAAGGAGTCACAGTGGACCCAAAAATGTTTACACGAATCTAAAATGAAAGATTCCCCGAATTGATCCCGATCAATTACCCGGTAAAAACCCATATTTAAATAAACCACCTGTGAACTAAATGTTCCTCAAATACACAAATCACACGCTTTTCAAAACAAATCAAAATCAACAGTTCCACAATCATTTGTTTTCCAAAAGCCACAACCCCAAAACAATAAAAAGCATCATTTCATGCATATTGTTTCAAAATCCACAAACCACCAAACATATATATTTCACGTAAATATATATAAGTAGTCATCCGCTCAGGAATGCCTACTAATACCAACTATAGTTTGCAGTTAACTAAATAACTCTCAAAACAGTATGGTGAACCCGTTCGTGAATGAACTTCGTGAGATTACTCACCTCGAATCCCTGCTGCTTCTTCAATACAGAACCGAACCAAAACTATCACCAACAACTCGTCCAAATACTTCGTCAAGTACCTAATCA
This sequence comes from Rosa lucieae, assembly GCA_024704745.1. Lineage (NCBI taxonomy): Eukaryota > Viridiplantae > Streptophyta > Magnoliopsida > Rosales > Rosaceae > Rosa > Rosa lucieae. Next base: position 6,323 of record JANPXK010000780.1, read on the forward strand.
CCATACGGTTCCAACTTAGTAACGATTCACATTTGATTTAAGTTCGAAACCCCCTTTTTGAACTAAAATCCCCAAAGTGGCGCCAATCGAGGCAAAACCACATCCGAGACCTCCCAAAGTCTCCGGAATACGCCCACGAGCGATGTGACCAAACCACAAGTCGATCGGACGCTCGTATCCTCACGGATCGAATAAATTCACCGATATGAAACGACAAAAATCATAACAAATCCATTCGAACTCCAAAATTTGCATGTTATATATCGAAACGCTCGTATCGACGAGTAGAAGAAATATAATACCAGAAACAGTCCCATACATGGCAGGAACACCGCCGGAACGCCTCCACAGGCGGAGGCGCACCGCCGCCGGCCAAAACTCATTATTTCACAAAACTCCCAACATCAAAAAGCTTCATCTAAGCATGCTTGTGAACTTTCATAACTGGATCGAAGTCAGAAAACAAGCCTAAGGGATCGAAAACTACCTCACAAGCTGTGAACAGTAATCCCAACTGAGTTGAACAAGGTTTCACGTGAACCGATCAAAACAAACACCATAGATCAATCAGCAAGCCTATTCTGAACTCAACCAAGGAAACACGAAGCCACGAAGTCGCCGGAGTTGTGTTTTCCGGCCGGGTCCGAAAACACCAACCTGCACCGCCTTCTACCGCCGATACCACCTAGAATCGGCACTAGCGGACACCACGGGGAGGAGCACACGGAGGAGTCGAGCTAATCTGGAAAGTCTCGTCGCCGGAGATGGCCGGAGCTCGCCGGAAAAGTCGGGTCGGATCGACCGGGTCCGGGTCGGGTCAGCCGGATATCTTCGATTCTGAAGGTAGCAGCCGAGAGAAAAGAGAAAGGAAATGGTTTTCCGGAAAAGGAAACTTATGAAAATAGTAAGTTTCTCCTTCGGGAAACTTCTATTTATACCAAAATGGAAATTCCTTTCAATGGCCATAGCTTTCTCATACGAACTCCGATTTCCGCATTCCACATATCCACGAACTCGTATCAACGCGCTCTACAACTTTCGTGAAGGAAGTTTTCAGAGAATCCCAACATATCAAAAGTCAACCTTGAACCCCCCCTAAATTCTTACTTTTCAATAATTAATTCGTCCAAAACACTTCCGCTCCGTCCACGAGCCACGAAACCGTCCAACACCCATAAATTAGATTCCGGAAATTCCTCGGAAAATAAATACGAATTTCTGGGGCATCACAGTACATCTTAGTTTTATTTAATACAAATGGTCGTCATTCCTTTCACACACACAAAAAAAACACTTTATTTTAGATCATTAAATGAATAAACTCTAGGGAGAATTATATAAATTGTCACTGAATTATAACTCATTTTACACTTTAGTCACTGTTTTCTCAAATATATCATATTAGTCACTCATATTGACAAAAATTTAGATAGATCCAAAGAGAAAATTGGGAGGCCTGAATAGAACCACCCTAAGTTATATGTTATTAAAAAAAGAGAAACATATTAAAAAAAAAAAAAAATTATTAGGGTTTAAAGGGCCGGATCGGGCTTGGCCCTAACGGGCTCATACGGTCCGGCAGGGTTTCATTTGCATGGCTCATATCCTACCCTATTTGAAAAAGGGTCGCGTCGGCCTGCCCTAATGCAAGGGCTAAGTCGGACTTCGGCCCTTTGGGCCTAGCTGGTTTAGGGCTGAATGGCCAAATGATGACCCTTAGTCCAAATCTGGGATCCGAGTCAACTACTCATTTTTTTTTGGCATTGGTTCTAGTTCTTGAAAGTTTGTCAGCTAAAGTTCGATTTTCTGACACCCTCGGTTGCTTGGTGGGCGAATCACCTCTTCTAGGTGATCATATCACCGGTTACGGTTACAGTTATTATTACATTTACGCTGCTCAAATGACATATGCATTGCAGTTCAACGCTTATCGATATTTAGTCAAATCCGAGTTGCTTTTCATTTTAAATGCACTTGTGCGTCTATGTTTCATTGCTCTTCTTTCGATGCTTTTGCATTGCACTATGTACATCTTAGTTTTATTTAATACAGATGGTCGTCATTCCTTTCAGACACACAAAAAAAACTTTATTTTAGATCATTAAATGAATAAACTCTAGGGAGAATTATATAAATTGTCACTGAATTATAACTCATTTTACACTTTGGTCACTGTTTTCTCTAATATATCATATTAGTCACTCATATTTAATTTTTCAATTTACTTTAGTCATTACTGTCAAATATACCATCATACACTATTAAACTTAAGGGTATTTTAGTTCAATCATACAATAAACAACATATGTTTATTAATTTCTATTTTCGGTTGACCATGGTCAAGTTTAAAGCTCGATCAAGATTATGAGTATTTTGAAAAAGTTTAATATAAGCATGGTCGAGAGAGATAAAAGAAAGAGCTAAAAAAATTATTTTCGTATCATCTTGACCAAAATATCATATCAATATTGAATATCTACGAGTCTTTAATGGACAAAACTGAGATTCAAATTTGCTCACCATTATCCTTTAAGTGGTGATACCATGTGTGAGCAACTCATAATTTAACCATAGTTAGTCATTATGGGATTCAGATTTTTGTATAATTTGAAACTCCATTTTACCCCTAAACATATATTAAAAAAGGGGAGTGAAATTTGCACTCTCCAATTTACATTCTGCACTCCCTCTTTGTTTTTTAATATTTTTCTCATATTTGTGGCATGTGATTTCTCAATATTACCCACTGAAGTTGATCACTGTATTTACAGAATCTACCTTTGAGTTGATTATCTTGATTCTTCCTACTCCGATGTCGATATCAGATGACTACAAGCTGCAAAAGCTACATCTCATCCTCTCAAACCTGTTACTCCTCTCTATCTCTCTCAGTTCCCTCTCTTCTCCCCTTAACTAAGAGCTTTCCTTCTAAGTAGCTGAAAGTTATGGCAAAACATATAAGAAAATTTCATAAAAGAATTTGATTGTTAAACTGAGGCCTGAGCTATGAATACAAATCATCACCAACTTATTCTCCAAAATCATATCAATCAATCAAAAAAAAAACCTAGATTCATTGCACATAGATACAATGAAGAACAATTTGAGATACCCAAAATCAAGCTCAGATTGTATGTGTGTTGGAGACATGAAGCCTCAAAAAATTTTATTTGTTTTCTGCATTTTGTTCATTTCTGTAAGTTTCAATAAGTCAAACCAAAGAAAAAGCAAATCCAATTTGTTGAGAGGCAAATCGAAAATTCGAGACCAAGGGAGTCAGGGATAGAGGGATTGCCAAATCAAGAGACATAGCGAGATTCAGAGGAAGCATTGGAGAAGTTGATGATGAGAGAAAACTTTCCTCGATCATAATTCACAAATCAGGGAAAAAAAATCATTCGGTCTTTTTTCATATCTTGGTATTCTGAAATTAAAGAAGCTAATGAGCCAACGAGGAGAAACGATTTTGAGAGGATGAGGGAACATAAAATATTTTCTCAAAATCGTGCAGAATAACCCACCTTGTTTTCATCCAAACCCAGCTGAATAACCCCATCCGGGTTACCCAACTTGTTGTACGGATCCTCCGCCACCTTCCTCAACCCGGCATAATACGGCGGCTCACCGCCTTTCAAAACCGAATTGGCCCGACCCCGAGACATGTACCGGACCCGGGTTCCTCGGCGAGAGATGGGACCTCGACAGTGACTGGGGCAGAACCGGAACTTCCACCAACTGCCTGTTATGGTTTGGAACTGATCTATCTATCTAATAATATTGGCTCGTGCACATGGCTAGCACGTGGCTGTTTTGTGTAATTGCTAGGGTTAGTTTAACGAGCTAGATGACTTACAAGTGTCAGAATTGTAGGCATCCTTGAGTGGGTATATTAGAACTCTTTGTAACCCTTGCCGACTACTGAATGAAAAGTCTGTTTTTATTTTACTTCTTTCATTTCTTTCCTTATCTTCTTCTAGCTTTAAGGGTTACTACCTTATCAACTGGTATCAGAGCCCTCGATTTTGGGGGCAATGGTTAAGAAACAGCGGCTAAGTTCAGTGAGTTGCAGCTGACCCTTAATGTGTATCAAGACTCTCTGAACTCCTTCCGCACTGAGATGATGAAAGAGCTTCAATCTATGAAGGAAACGTCAGCTGCCGCTGCAGCTCACCTTGATTCTTCCCTGCTCAGATTTGGATCTCTTCCTCCCACAAATGGGTCACCAGCACCCCAAGCTCGGGGCCCCCTAGTACCACCGATTTCTGGATCTCCGCTTGCACCCAAGAGGGAAGACTCAGCTTCTTCCACTCGAGCTCTCACATCCACAGCTGTGCCTCCTCATCATGATATCATGCCCAAACCTCCCTCTACTTCTTCATTGAATTTGCCTGAGAAGCATACTGTTGTGGGTTCTACAAGTACCATGTCCACTGAGCTAGTGGAAATGTCGACGGCTTTGGCTAGCTCGAGTGTCTTGACTCCAAATGCATCTGGAGCTCTCATAACACAGGCGGCTCCTACTAGCATGACTAAAGGAGGTGGGGGACAGTTCCACCAGTATACCATCTATGGATCTCAGCCCTATATCCACCCTACTGGCACTTATATTGCCTCTAGTAGCAACCAGGGTCATTCATCTCCACATTCGCGCTCAGATCCATTCACTATGACCTATTCAGGTCCATATTCTCACACTCCCATGTCTTTTGCTCAGGTATCTCAATTCACTTCCCAAGCTATTCCTGAGCCTACGAGAACAGCCGAAGCCACTTTTGCTACCACTACCACTCCCACACCTTATTATACCACTCACCTTAGCGGACCTAATAGCTACACTCATACAACTTCAAATATACATCAGTCTTTCACACACCATGTACAACCCTTTTTTTTTTCAACAACACCATTATACACCAGTTTGGGATCCTACGTTACCTACTATGAGGCAGATGAAACTTGAGTTTAGCTCTTACAGTGGAGGAGATCCAGTGGAATGGCTGAACAAGGCAGAACAGTTTTTTGCGTTCTATCAAGTGCCAGAGGATAGGAAGTTGGCCATCGCCACTATGCATTTAACCGAAAAAGCATCTGATAGATGGTTTATGTTCAAACATGAGTTTCCAAACTCTTGGCCAGGGTTAGCTGACCTGTTAATGAGAGAGTTCAGTGGGTACAATGTGCTAGATTACCAAGCAGCTCTAGTTCGGATGTCACAGACTGGATCAGTGGAGCAGTACATGGATCAATTCACCAAGTTGTCTAGAAGAGCTCCTGGCTTCTCCCCACAAGTGTTGTTGTCTTGTTTTATTGGTGGACTGAAAGACACCATTAGGGCGGATGTTAAGGCTCAGAAACCTACAACCTTATATGAAGCTTGTGAATTGGCAAAAATTTATGAAGATAGGGAACAACATCATAGGAGCTATGTCAGGCCTACAATGGGACCTCGAAATCAAGCTGGAATGGTTGCTCGGCCTACTGCAACTATCCCTCAGCCTATCCCAATTAGAGCTACCCACCCAGCAGCTCAAATTAGACATCCTGCTCAAGGTGGTGGCAATAACTTGGGGGGAGGAAATCGGAGGCTAACACAGGCGGAATACCAAGAAAGAAGGGCTAGGAATCAATGTTTTTTCTGTGATGAGATTTTTCGACCTGGCCATAATTGCCGGAGAGGACAAGCTATGATGGTGATGGAAGTTTTACAGGAAGAAATAGAACAGGATGTTCACAACGTGGATGAGGCAGATGAGGTACCAAATACAAATGAAAGAGTGGAAATTCCTGAAGCACAACTCAATACTATGGGAGATGGCTCTTGCAATAATACAATGCAACTCAAGGGGTTCTGCAACAAAAAGAAGGTTCATGTTTTGATTGACTCAGGGGCCTCACATAATTTTGTCCACCCTATACTACTTAAAAATGTGAAGGCTGTCACGAGGAACATTACACCAATGAGAGTGAGACTAGCTAGTGGTGAGATCTTACAGACCTCCAGAGTAGCTGAATTGGAGGTAAACCTTCAAGGGTACTCATTCACAGCCAGCTATTATGTATTGCCTATTTCAGGCAGTGAGATCATTTTGGGAGGAAGTTGGCTTAAAACACTTGGGGATATTACTTGGAACTTTGAATTTCTGACTATGAAATTTATGTGTGGTGAAACTGTTCATTTTTTGCAGGGGGAAACTGAATCTACAGCCACGGTTGTCAACTGCAAGTCCATGACAAGGTTGTTGAGGAAAGAAAGAGAGGCAGTATTAGTTCAAGTACAGGGCCCTTCAACTCTACATTCTGAGTTCAACACTTCCCCAGATATTCAGAAGTTGATTAATAAGTACCCAATTGTCTTTGAAGCACCAAAACACTTACCTCCCACTAGAGAGCAGGATCACAAAATTGAACTCTTGCCAAACACTGTTGCAGTCAACGTGAGGCCATACAGATATCCTCATTTTCAAAAGGGAGAGATTGAAAGAATCATCCAGGAGTTATTGGATAATGGGGTTATTAGGCACAGTGTAAGTCCTTTCTCTTCACCTGTGCTACTGGTTAAAAAAAAAGATGGTACCTGGCGGCTTTGTGTTGATTATAGAGCCTTGAATGCTGCTACTATCAAGGACAAGTACCCCATTCCTGTAGTGGATGAGCTCATTGAGAGTCCATGGAGCTGTAATCTTCACCATGTTAGATTTACGGTCGGGATATCATCAGATAAGAATGCATGAGAGGGATATCAGCAAAATAGCTTTTCGAACTCATTCAGGCCACTATGAATTCTTAGTGATGCCTTTTGGCTTGACAAATGCTCCTGCAACATTTCAATCGGTCATGAATGATGTCTTGAGAGACTTCTTGAGGAAATTTGTCCTAATATTCTTTGATGACATTTTGATTTACAGTACTTCTGTGGCTGAGCACCTAAACCACCTAGAGCAAGTGTTCCAAAGGCTACAGCAACACTCATTGAAAATCAAGGCTAGTAAGTGTAGCTTTGGGGTACCGCAAGTGGAATATTTAGGTCACATTATCAAAGCTGAAGGCGTGGCTGTAGACCCGGCAAAAATAGAGTGTATCACGCAGTGGCCTAAACCAAAGACTCTCAAGGAGCTAAGAGGGTTTCTTGGCTTGGCTGGCTACTACAGAAAGTATGTCAAAGATTTTGGAGTCGTAGCTAAACCTCTAACTGACATGTTAAAAAAGGATGCTTTTCATTGGAGTGAGAAAGCCGTGGCCGCATTTGAAGAACTAAAACAAGCCCTTATCTCTGCACCTGTACTAGCTATTCCAGATTTCTCCAAAGAGTTTGTGATCGAATGCGACGCTTCTGATTTAGGTATTGGTGCAGTACTCTCTCAGGACGGACACCCCATTGCATTCATGAGTAAGGCACTATCCCAAAGACATTTGGCACTTTCTGTTTATGACAAAGAAATGCTTGCTGTGGTAGCTGCTGTGCAGCATTGGAGACCATACCTTCTTGGCCAACAATTCAAGATTTTTACAGACCACAGAACTATAGCATACTTCTTAAGCCAAAGAGTTACAACACCTGCGCAGCAGAAGTGGCTATTGAAATTGATGGGGTATAATTATACCATACACTACAAGTCGGGCAAAAACAATGCTGCACCAGATGCATTATCTCGATCACCCCACCTCTATGGCATCACTGGAATCTCTAAACCAGTGCATACTTATGTGTCAGAAATTCAACAGGCCTGCGTAAGGGATAATGAAGCTCAACAGATCATACAAGCTTTACAACATAATCCTGCAGGTAAGCCACACTACTCCTTACACAACTCCCAGTTGTTTTACAAAAACAAAATCTTTGTGCCTCAGGTTGATGGATGGAGAAAGAAAATAATGGCTGAGTTTCATGGAGGAGTTATGGGTGGTCATGCTGGCAGAACCCGAACTCATAAGAGAATCCACAGGAACTTTGCTTGGTCAGGCATGCTTTTGGATATCAAAAACTTTGTGGCTGAATGTGAGGTGTGTCAACAAAACCATTATGAGACCATCAAACCCCCAGGTTTATTGCAACCTCTGGCCATCCCTGATAAAGCTTGGAGCACTATTTCAATGGATTTTATTGATGCTTTACCGAAATCTGAAGGCAAGACCACCATTTGGGTGATTATAGATAAGCTGACCAAGTATGCTCATTTCATTCCTCTCTCCCATCCATATTCAGCTGCCACTTTGGCTCAGGTGTTTGTACACCACTTCTATAAGTTACATGGCATGCCAGAAGAGATTGTATCTGACAGGGATCCTATCTTCTTGAGTCTATTTTGGGAAGCATTCTTCAAGTTACAAGGCACCAAACTCAGTAAATCATCGGCCTATCATCCCCAATCTGATGGGCAAACGGAGAATTTGAACAGGACCCTGGAGCAATACCTCAGATGTGTAGTTGGCGAAAAACCACAAAATTGGGTGCAAGCACTTCCATGGGCAGAATGGTGGTACAACTCGGCTTACCATTCTGCCATCAAAATGACTCCTTTTGAAGCTTTGTATGGTTACGCTCCTCCACCCGTCATACCCTACATACCAGGTTCATCATCAATTGCTCAAGTGGATCCACCAACTGAGGGACAGAGATATGTTATTAGCTGTGCTAAAGCGAAACCTCACGCAAGCTCAAGCTAGAATGAAGAGTTTCTTTGACAAAAAACACTCTGACCGGACTTTTGAGGTGGGTGACATGGTATTTCTTAAACTCCAACCCTACCGACAACAAACTGTTCATCAAGGTGCTTTTCATAAACTCTCTCCTAAATATTATGGTCCTTTCACTGTGTTGGAGAAAATTGGTTATGTGGCTTATAGGCTGGAGCTGCCAGCTAGTGCCAGAATACACAATGTATTCCATGTTTCACTTTTGAAGAAGAGAGTAGGAGAGCATGTCCATGTGAGCGACCACTTACCTCCCATCATGGACCCAGCCAACCCCAAGTGGGAACCAGCTACTATGCTCCAACGAAGAATGGTGAAACGCAATGGTGCTGCGGCTACTCAGTGGCTAGTACAATGGCTAGGTACAACTCCGGAGGAGGCCACGTGGGAATACACTGATGACATTCTCCTCAAATTTCCCAGTTTTGATTCTGCAACTTGAGGTCAAGTTTCTTTGCGGGGGGGTGAAATGTTATGGTTTGGAACTGATCTATCTATCTAATAATATTGGCTTGTGCACATGGCTAGCACGTGGCTGTTTTGTGTAATTGCTAGGGTTAGTTTAACGTGTTAGATGGCTGACAAGTGTCAAAATCGTAGGAAACCCTTGCCGACACACTGAATGAAAATCTATTTTTATTTTACTTCTTTCATTTCTTTCCTTATCTTCTTCTAGCTCTAAGGGTTACTACCTTATCACTGCCCGTCCGGGTGGTGGTCCGAATCCAAGTCCGGAGAAGGCGGCGGAGTCGAAGGATTGGAGTTGGAACGGTGACGTTTCAGATAAAGCTGGAGGACAAGGACATCAGAAAATATTTTCAGATACGCTATTTTGTTTGGTTGGAGAAGAATGGTAATATAGGAAACAGATATAAAAGGACATTAGAAAATATTAAAAATTTAAGAAGGGAGTGCAGAATGTAAATTGGGGAGTGCAAATTTCACTCCCCTTAAAAAAATAAAAATAAAAACCACCATCTACGATCGCACCACGGCACCAGCAGCGACCACAACTTCGTATTACTATCTCCTCCATAGCACAGCAACACATTAAAAAAAAAACTACTTTTTATTATACCCAATCGGAATCAACGCCCTTCTCAGTAAAGAGAGAAAGAACTACAGGGGGAGAGGAAGAGTTGGTGGTCTCATTTTCAAAATCTGAAATTGGGTACTTTAATTGATAATCCATACAATAGGGAAGAAACAAAACCAAAAGAAAAAATTCTTTAAATTCAAAGAATAATCTACTAGTAAAGGAAGAATATTCAATAGGATATTCATCAGTTCATGATTAGACTGCAAAAGGAATCGTAACTTATTAACACCGTAGGGAACAAAGGTTTGAGAAGAAGATGAAACTCCATGTAAATCATCATACCCAAAGGGAGTTGGAAGCCAAAGAAAACATAGTACAAGACTCCAGCTTTACTTGGCATTTATCTGAGCCCAAAACCATGAAGATTCATCGAACACCCAGTTGGGCAATCATAGTTATGATGTTATCAGAATCCCTTTTTATTAATTAACTACTTCAACATCAGTAGTTAGAAAGAATGGGAATATGGAAATCCAACTTCAACCATGCCTAGTGATTTCAAACTAGTTGAAGAAGAACAAAACAATTAACGTCGCCGATCAGGTAAGATTAAAAACCCACTCTCCGATCACACCAGCCTGTGGGTTGTTGATTTTATTTTTGTTAATAATTGTGGATGATAATCTGGAAAACAAAGAGCGTGTAATAGAGGGGAAAAAAGGATAAAATAGGAAGTTCGTGGTAAAAATAGTCATGGGAGGTCTAAATGCGAAATTAGGAGGTTTGAATAAAACCACTCTTAAGTTAACCATAGTTAGCTATAGTTATAAGTTATCACATGTGACTGTTTTTTATTGAGCGGTGGTACCATCACTTAAGGGATAATGGTGAGCAAATTTAAATCCACAAAACTGATGGAATGATTAAAGTGAAATACAATATCTAGGTTGAGTGACTGAAATTATATTATTGAAAGAAAAATTAGTTACCAAAGTGTCAAATGTTCAAAATTCAGTGACCTAGTCCCTCCTTAACATTCTTCTTTTATCTTTTCATTTTTTCTATTGTTATTCTCTGTAATTCTTTCAAATACGTGTCGAATTACAACCAGGCCTTCTCCAAATCGATACACACTACGGGTGGGTATAACATCCCTCCAATACAGTTGCATGAAATGAAGCGCGAATTTGAGCCTCACACAACGGCTCAAACCCAAGATAAACCAGAATATGGCAGTCTGCTCCTCTCCACTCGCAGTTGTCTCTCCCAACCCAGCACCACTCCCCAGACTCAGCTCTAAGCTATCGCAAACTAGGCTTAACGTTTCCTCGGGTCACATTCACAGCCCCTCCAAATCATCATTGCTCCTAAACTTGCCTAAGAGAAGTTTCACACGGTTGAACGCTGCTGGGTTCGCAGAGATCGAGCCTGACCTCAATGAAGACCCCACTAACCGTTGGGAAACTAACAGTATCTCTGCGGTACGTATCAAATAAATTATTTTTTCATTTTTGATGGAATTTTGTGAATTAAGTTATTGTGATTGATGGTTGTGTGTGGTTTATTTCAGGAGGATTTTAAGTATGGAGACTATGATGACCACCATACTTACCATGAAGGAGAGGAGACAGGTACTTCCATTTAGAGCAATTTTATTGTAGGATCATAGTTACTGTTATTTAGCAATTCTAAAGAATTAATCAAATTTTTTTTTAGTCGCATTTTAATCCCCAAATGATAGATGAGGAGGAAATGGAACCTAGAGATGAGAAGTTAGCGAAAATTGTTACAAGTGTAGGTTACTTTTGCGAGTGAAGTAACGGAAGATAGGATTCTAAGAGCATTGTGATTAGAAAACGTTTAATTTGCATTTAGATATGATATAGACTATATAGGACACTCAGAATGCATATAATCTTGGTTTTACCAGTGGAGGAGTGGTGAGACCAAGATTTGAAGGGTTGGCTTTGGAGCCAGTTTAGGGAGAAGAGGGCTTGTTGGTTAGGAAGACCTTGTGAGGAGGAGGAAACAAGAAATGTTGAGTTTATCAAGGACAAACTTTTCAGGTCTTGATGGTTTTCATTGGTTGTGTATCATCATTGTTGGGATTGGAGGTGATTTGCTCAAGGTGCTTGAAGAGCTTTAAAGAAATGGGATAGTAAATGTGTCATTAGTCACTAGTGGACATATATTCATCTTTTTCAGTAAAGGGTAGTCGCTGTTCAGGTAGTGATATAAGACCAATTAATTTGGTTAATCTTTCACAAAAAGCTTCTCAAGATTGAGAAGATTTTGTGAGGGCGAGACAAATTCTAGATGAATCTCTAATAGCCAATGAGGTGTGCAGGAGGTGGAGAAGAAGAAAGAACAAGGCTTTGTAAAGCATGTCTATTTGGATTGGTACGTTTTCAGACTAAGTCAAGGGACAAACAGGTTAGACATTTCTTATTTCAGGGAAATCAGTCATTTGCAATTTGCAGCTGATGCTCTATTTTTTCTCTTGGGGATAGAAGATGACCTGAATAGCTTATTGAGGGTGATTGATACTATGATGCACCATTATCTTGCCCATTTTAAGATTCCTTATGGTGTCACAAGAAGACTGGAAGAAGTAAAGTGAATTTATGTGGGAGTGGGTAGCAGAAGGTAAAAATAATCATATTGTAACGTGGGATGTGGTGGTGCAAGCTAATTAAATAGGACAGCTAGAGGTGGGTAATCTGGTGAGGAGAAATGAAACTATTCTAGGGGAATGGCTGCGAGGAGGAGGAAACAAGGAATCTTGAGTTTAGCAAGGACAAACTTTTTGGGTCTTGATGGTGTTCATTGGCTGTGTATCATCATTGTTGGGATTGGAGTGGATTCGCTGAAGGTGCTTGAAGAGCTAAAAAGGAATGGGATAATAAATGTGTCACTAGTCACTGGACATATATTCATCTTTTTTCCATAAAAGGTAGTCTGTTCATGTAGTGATTTAAGACATTAATTTGGTTAATCTTGCACAAAAAGCTTTTCTCAAGTTTGAGGAGATTTTGTGAAGGCGAGACAAATTCTAGATGCATCTCTAATAGCCAATGAGGTGTGCAATAGGTGCAGAAGAAGAAATAGCAGGGTTTTGTTTGAGAAAGCACATGTCTATGTGGATTGGTACGTCAAGGGACAAACAGGTTAGACATTTGTCATTTCAGGGAAACCAGTAATTTGCAATTTGCAGCTGATGCACTATTTTTTCTCTAGGGATAGAAGATGAACTGGGTAGCTTATTGAGGGTGATCGATACTATAATACACCATCATCTCAGCCATTTTTAGATTCCTTATGCTGTCACAAGAAGACTGAAGGACTAAAGTGAATTTATGTGGGAGTGGGTAGCAGAAAGTAAAAGTAATCATTTGTAAGGTGGGATGTGGTGGCGCAAGCTAATTAAATAGGACAGCTAGGGGTGTACAATCTAGTGAGGAAAATGAAACTTTTCTAGGAAAATGGCTGCTGAGATTCGAATCAAATAACATATCTCTCTGGCATGCTGTAAGTAGGAGTAAGTACAGGATGAATCAAATAGCTGGGATACTACCCATTTTGTTTCTTGCTCTCATTTTCAGGTAGGCAGTGGAGACAGACTGAGGCCTTGAAAGAGTGGTGTTTCTTTTTCTTTTGAGTTGCCATTTTAGGTTCCAAAGAAATCTAAATGGGATGGGGCTGCATTGCTGCCATACCTGACCTGTTCTAATAGTTCCAGATAAACTAGAGACAAGAATTTGGTGGCTGGAATCTTTTGAAGTTTTTTCCATTGATAGTATTACAAAGTATGTCGTGGATAACTACATATAATAGGGAAGCAAAAGTACCTTCCCCCACCCCCACCGCCACCCCAACCTATATTTGTTAGCCTGTATAATTTCTCTTGGAAGCTCAATCTTGAGATATGGTTCACAGAAGGCATCCTTTCATTGTTACCTGTCTCCCCATTGTTGTCTTATGTCAAATAGTGCAGTTTAAAGTGGGATAACACTGTTTTATATAATGAATTACTTTGTCTGAGGTTTAAATTCTCTTGGAGGAAAAGAAAAAAAAGGGTGTGGTCTTGAGAATATGTGCTGTATGGCTAATATATATGGTGAGATGGTTGATCTCTTCTGGGAAAGGGTCTGTTTTTAGGTTTCTTCATGGGCATTTACTTCAGCTGAGTTCAGGAATCTGTCTTTTTCTCTATTCTTTTACTTAATGTCTCTGTTTTTGGTTTTCTGAAGCAGACCTCTTGTAGGTGCTTCTACAATTTTTCTGTAGTGGACTCTTTACTTTTAATGAAAGTTCTGTTACCCAAAAAAACAAAAGTGCTTTTTTTTTTTTTAAAGCATGGAAATCAAAGTTGCAGTATCCCCAACTGGTACAGTCAGTTAATAGGGGATGCAACTGACAATGCTGCAGTGGAGTGACACCATTATAAGGAGTCCAAATAGAGCTATGAGTTTGGTGTTCTTGAGATTTGGCCTTTTTGTATCTGATTCAGCTCATAGATTGCTAAAGAAATTGAATACTAAATTGTACAATCCAATAATCTTGATTTATTGCTGGAATCTCTGTGATTCAGGAACCTTCTGGGGATCAATAGCAGAAGATGTTGAAGCAGTAGGACCCCCTACAGGTTTTCAGGGTACAAATGCGTACCAAAGAACTTTGATAATATAGTAATTGACCTATAAGACAGTTATTGATCATCATCTGGTTTGATTCTTTTGGCAGGTTTAATATCATGGCTTTTCCCCCCTGCAGTTGCTGCCGCAATGTATTTTCATGCCCCGGTAATGCATATTTCAGACATATATGAAGGATTAGACTGTCAATTAAGATGTTTCTTTGTTTGGGCATAAGCATTATGGTCTTGTTTATCATTTTAAGGAAATCAATATCTAATTTCTCTGTCTTTGTCTTTCAGGGGGAGTACTTGTTCATTGGAGCGGGTCTATTTACGATTGTATTTTGTATTATTGAGATGGATAAGCCAGATCAACCCCACAACTTTGAGCCTCAGATATACAATATGGAGAGGGGATCTCGTGACAAGTTGATAGCTGATTACAATACCATGGATATCTGGGATTTCAATGAGAAATATGGGGACCTATGGGATTTCACTGTGAAGGCGAAGGATGATATAACAAAGAGATAAATGATGCAACACAGCACACCATAATCGGAATCTTTAACAACTTGAGCATAAAAGGTATAACTATATTTTAGGCCTTTTAGTATTGTCCAAATTCTTATTTCTTTCTGCATTGTCTTATGTTTTGTTTATATATCAGGTTTAGTAATTGTAATTTGTAAATCTCCAAGAAAGAGAGAGTACATAAATGAAATTCATATATTATGTTATTGGTGTACAAATTCAATAAACACATGCAGCACTTCTCTGTCAGTCTCTCCCAGCGTACAGAAGCGATCTGCTAGTTGAGATTAAGAATATCCAAGTTCCCTGACCAAAAATTGGAAAAAGAAAAAGGGATGTTTGAGCTCTGCTGATACGTTGGGAAATATTCTAGTAATGAAAACTAAAAAATCACATCATGCTGCAGGCAACTCTCAAGTCTCTTGTAACTGGTATTATGTACACATATATTATGCTGAAGACTAGATATAAACAGGGGTATGTCTGTTTAGAATATGAACTCCAAATTATGAAGTGTCTGTCTGTCTTATCCACAATTCAAATGCAGCTCCCAAGAGGGCTCTTTTTCTCTCTTGCATTTTGATCATGTGGAATTTGAATGTCCAATCTAATGACTTGATGATTGTTAGTCCAATATCAACTTTTTATGAAAAAACAACATTCTAGGACCAATCAATTATGGGTTGTTTGCTTCCTATTTTATATTTATGAAATCTGCACTTAGTATTAGCAAATCCAGCTGTTTAACACCAGAAACTCTGTAATCCATGATGAATCCATGTCGCTTTTTGGCCTTTTCTGTTCCCATAGACTAGATCACAGATCTGTAGCAGTTGAGCTTTAGAGTTGTTCTAGATTATAGACCAAATACTGAAAATAGACTAGTATCGCTGGCTTTGGTTTTTCTTTCCAAGAGTGTTTGTACCATGAATATCATCTGAAATCAAGCATAGTCAAACACTTCATAACAATGTCAAATGTTACGGGAACATTTGAATCTTGTGCCCTCTGTTCCCTCTATGAAAAAGACTTATGTGGCTAACCTCTTTCATACGCCAAGGTAAATTTGGAATATAGTGTCCACATTAATACCAATAAAGTCATGATCAGATGATATGTATGAGCTCTCACAGGTATTGCAACTTTTCTCAGCTAGGTTTAGCTACGAGTCTACAAGCCTACAAAGCCACATTTCTCGCAGGTACTTAGACTTTCATGTCATCGTTATCTCTGTGTTCACAGTTGTTACCTCTTTGTATGTCATGTAAGTCCATCTTTGTCTGCTAAGTGCGTAGCGTGCTTGAAAATATGGCCAACAGTATTCTCCTTTGCACAAGTTAGATAAGAGCTATTGACCAAGTCTTGGTCTTTCCATCCAAATCTTAGCTGCAAATTTGATGCCACAAGTGACATCAATTTACAAGCACTCTGGATTTACTTGGATTCAAAAGTAAAGACTAAAGAGAGTTCGGAAAGTGATTTCCACACACCTCATCAGTACATTTGCACTCATTTTTCTGGCTTTTATGTTTCGGTAAAAGATATTCAAAAGATTAGGAACCCCTGATGTTCTGATCAAACGATCCAGTCTTATTATATCCCTTGGAATTCCAAAGCCTGATAAATTAGTGCAGGCAGAGGATAGTGGAGTGTATGGCTACAATGGCCATTGGACCTTGACCAGAAAATTGTATAAGTTTGAAAATTTATGAGATGGGACAATAAGTACATTGATAATGCAGTAGAATTAAATAAGAAAGCACCTTTGACACCAATGTTGACAAAAGGGGCTTCAAATTATTACATTAGAGCCATATATATATACACCAAAACATACGCTGATGCGCAGGTAGATCTGTCTCAACTACAGACATTAGAAAATGAGAAGCTCCAGACCCAAGTGTCTCTTTTCTCTCTTCCTGTTCTTCCTATGCTTCCATCTCCTTCTTCACCTTTCACAATCTCAAGAGCCATCAACTGAAGGCTATACCTGCTCAATCAATGAGACCACCACCAATCCATGCCAAGCCTATGCCTATTACAGAGCCTCGGCTCCTAACTTTCTTGACCTGGCCTCCATAGCTGACCTCTTCTCAGTTAGCCGCCTCATCACCTCTGAACCCAGACCAACCCCTGTTTGTTCCTCTATCTTGTTCCTGCAACTCAGTCAACGCCAGCATGACCATCTCCTATGCCAATCTCTCGTACACAATCAATGGAGGTGACACATTTTACCTAGTTTCCACCAACAGCTTCCAAAACCTCACAACCTACCAATCTGTGGAGCTTGTGAACCCTACTCTTGTAGCCACCGACCTTGCAATTGGGGTAACTGCATATTTCCCTATCTTTTGCAAGTGCCCCACCAAAACCCAGTCGCAAAACAACGTCAGTTATCTAGTCTCCTATGTGTTCCAACCTTCTGATAACTTGTCAACCGTTGCTTCAAGGTTTGGGGTCCAAACAAACTCTATAGTTGAAGTTAATGGCAATCGTACTCAGCCTTTTGATACCATTTTCATTCCAGTGACTCAGCTTCCTGAGCTATCACAACCTACTGTTGTTCCTTCGCCTCCTTCAAATAAGACTGAGAGGAAAGGAGTGATTACAGGGTTGGCAGTTGGGTTGGGGATTACTGGGTTTTTGCTGATCTTGGCTGTCGGAGTTTTGATTTTTGGAGGTGGGTTGGTGAAGAAGAGGAGAGGTACAAAAGGAGATGAAGAGAAGAATCAGAATCTATATAAGAATGAGAAGGGAGATAAGAGGGCGAAGGAAATGGAAGTGAGTTTGATGGCTGATGTTTCAGATTGCTTGGACAAGTACAGAGTGTTTGGTATTGAAGAACTCAGAGAAGCTACTAATGGGTTTGGAGAGAATTGCTTGATTGAAGGGTCTGTTTACAAAGGAAATATTAATGGGGAGGTCTATGCCATCAAGAAGATGAAGTGGAACGCCTGTGAGGAGCTCAAGATCTTACAGAAGGTACTCTTTGTCTTTTCACTTTATTTCTTTAACTTCTGTCTATATGGTAAAAGTTTTACTTTTGGCCTATCTGTATAGCTTCACATGGTTACATTGAAATTTGATATTAGTTTCTGTTGCATAAGTTTTAACTCATCTATTATCATTTCATCATCCCATATAGCTAAGACTCATAGTTTAATGTTGAGTTTGTAAATATAGGATCTTTTTCTTCTGTTTCTTATGTTGATATATATTGTGCTTATAATAAAAACAACTGTGTTTCAAGATTAAGGATTACATGAAAGCATGAAGCAGTGTAGCTTTGGATATTAACTCAATATAAGCAATGGATTTGTGGTTGTATTAGGTAATCCGGTTGAACAATTCTTCCAAGAGACTTGCTCACTGAGAGTATCAATTGTCATTTGGCATATAAAAAGCTAGAAAAGCTAGTGCCAAAGTAGAAAATAGGTATCATATGTACAGATGAAACTGTAGTTGATATCAGATCATTCGAATGATTTTTCTCTTTAGATTTAACCAAAAAATGACATTGTGTAGAGGTTTTTTTTTTTAGTGATCAATGCATTTCATGTTTGTAAGCATGTTTTGGATTGCTACTAGGAACATAGACACAGATAGTGGAGGAATCATTAGAATTCCAAAAGCCATAGGGATCCCGTTAAGAAACCTCATTATTAAATTGGTTCATCTTTATTGCTAATATAAGATGTTTAGGTGACCTGTCTGCTTATTACGTTTTTGAAGTTTTAAATTGTATCTTGTTTTGTTGGAAGCTTTATAATAGTGATTAGGTCTGGTGGAGAAAAAACAATGTGAAGAAAATGTGTTCCGTCAGTGTCACAATTTGGGTCCATTTCATTGAATATGCTCAAACAAAGGGATATATCCATGTATGATTTCAATAAATAAACCCTCAGAACTTATGCCTTACTAGGTTGGATTAGCAAAAGCCCTCCATAGATGACATAATTCTAAAATTCCGAGGATAGTTTGACAAACGTGATGAGCTTTCCACATAAAATGAAGTCATAATCTAAAAGATTTCAAAACTGAGTTGTAAATTGGTTTAATTGGACATAAGGCTTCAAATTTTTGGTAGAAAAACAAAGTCGGCCATGTACATCAACTCCAAGAGTGCCCTTAGGATCTGTTCTTTTTCATTTTCATGTTTTATTAGTTGTTTTATATCTATAAATAATAGATTAGGTGAGGTCAGGGAACTTTTATTGATTTTTCATAATAATATATGGTTGGTAGATAGAAGTTCAGGGACTTTCAGAAGGTTTACTATTCCTAAGATTCGGAAGGTTTATTTTTTGCCATATGTACTTTGAAGTTTGAACTATATAATTGATCAAAGATTGACTTTCAAATTTTGCAGGTAAACCATGGCAATTTGGTGAAGCTAGAAGGCTTCTGCATAGACCCAGAGGATGCAAATTGCTATCTAGTTTATGAGTATGTCGAAAATGGCTCTCTCTATTCATGGCTGCATGAAAACCCGAATGAAAAGGTAAGTTGGAAGACAAGGCTGCATATTGCTGCTGATGTCGCAAATGGTCTGCAATATATTCATGAGCACACTAGGCCAAGGGTCGTGCACAAAGACATAAAGAGCAGTAATATTCTCTTGGACTCCAACATGAGAGCCAAAATAGCCAATTTCGGGCTTGCAAAGTCTGGTTGCAATGCCATAACAATGCACATTGTTGGAACTCAAGGTTATATTGCCCCCGAGTATCTGACTGATGGGGTGGTGTCAACAAAAATGGATGTGTTCTCCTTTGGGGTAGTTTTACTAGAGCTTCTTTCAGGGAAAGAGGCCATTGATGAAGCTGGAAATGTTCTGTGGGCTAGCGCTGGTAGGATTTTGGAGGGAAGTGAGGAACAGAAGGCAGAGAAAGTAAAGCAATGGGTGGACAAGGAGCTTTTCCTTGAGTCATGCTCAATGGAGAGCATAGTGAATGTTGCGACTGTTGCCATTGCCTGTTTGCATAAAGATCCTTCTAAAAGGCCAAGTATGGTGGACATTGTTTATGCCTTGTGTAAGAGCGATGAATTGTTTTTCGATATCTCAGACGATGGATCATCAGCTCCCCCAGTAAGAGCACGGTAAGTTTAGGTTCTCATTTTCTATTTGATTGAGATGAAGGGTAGACAAAATAATCAAATTCTTGCACAGGATATGAGACCAAGGGACTATTTGGTTTTACTAGTTGAGGCGATGTACAAGAATTAAAGTTTGAGAATATTTATTATGTACCTTTTTTTTAAGTTGAAGGAGGTCAGACATTTTTATTCAATATGTGGAAGAAGCAATATTACACAGTGACCCGCCCCTGTGGGGCCGTCAGAAAGAGACACCGCTAAACGCAATATCACACAACCTATTGAGTGAAGCTCAGGGGTGAGTAAACTAATAAGAGACTGATAATAAAATTTTTCTACAGAATCCATCAGTAGACTCGCTGACAACCTCAGATCAATAATCCCGTCAGTTCCTCGCGGGTACTGATCCCAATAAAAAATTAGGTATCTAGACAAAAACCGTCCTGGATCCCAAATTTTTATAAAAAAAACCACCGGGATCCCAAATCCAGATCCAAAACTGAAGAGGCCCACATGGACCACATGCTGCAGCCCTAGGCATTCCATTAAGTCCCAAGCCCAAATCAGAAAACCAAAGCAAGGCCCAACAGCACTTAGGGTTAGCCTTGGCAACCAAAACAACTGAACCGTTGACTTTGCCGCCCCTAACACCTGCACCCAAGCTGCGCCGATGACGGAAACTGCCAAAATCCCGAAAGAAGCTGACTGTAATTTCAAATCGCCGCCCCACCGTGCCTCCATCTAACCGATGACAAAGGACCAAAAAATTGAGCCCAACGTCGTCAACCTGGAAAATAGACGAGCAAAACGAAATTGGAATCGCAAGTGGACTTTGCCCCCAAATCAGTAGACGCCGGTCAGCCGGAAAACAACCATGAAGGAACTTGAACAAAATCGGACCCGACCCGTGCAAAACCCAACCCATCAATCGCAGCTGCCATGCTTGAACCAGATCTGCTTGCATCTCAGATCCTTTGAGCCGCGCACGCCGTGGCCTAGACGAGCCACCAAAACTTGATGGCACCCCTGAGATTGCACAGTCCTGCACCGCACAAGGCAATCGCTCCAGAAAAGACCAGGTCCCCAGTCCTATGAGCCGCGATGGCGCAGGAGAAACCTGCGAAAGAGAAGACATGGCAAAACCCTGCCTTGATTTGGGCGATCCCAAAAGAGACGCCGTAGTTGTACTCCATACATGACGGAGAGAGGTACAGAGAGGCCAAACCCGAAGGCGGCGCTCTCCCAACCCTAGCAGAGCTCTGCTAGGTCTCATCTTGTATCTTAATATTATTATGTACCTGTATATAAGATAGAGAAAAGTTATAGTACTATTTTTTGAGTCTTTTCTCGTACATAAATATTTCTAAAATTAATTAACTACTCTACAATCGGATCGGGAACCTAAAATTAATTAAATTTTTCTAAAATATTTCTTAAAAACTTTTTTGACCACGTGCTTGCCACGTCAGCAAATAGATGGAGCCGTCACGGATTTTGGACTGAAGTATCATGTTGATATGTCAATATAAGTCTTTGGGTATTATATTGATACTTTTGAGAGTTCAGGTATCAAATTGGCCTTGGCAGAATAGTTTGGGGACGGTAGCTAATTTTTCTCATTTTTATTTCACTAGCTTTGAGGGTAGGTCCTCAAAATGAAATCAGGTCAGTCTTAAGGTATATACTCTATCAACAACTACTTTCTCATTTGTTTGTCTTATGATTAATGATCTAGAACACTACTAGACGAACTTCCAAAAAAAAAAAAAAAATTTCCAGGGGAGGACTGTCTTAGAGTTTATATAAGATAAGGGTCACCACACAATATCTTGAAAGTAAGGGGACTTTTGCCACCTAATTTAGTGGAGAACCTCTGTACAATACTTAATTTTAGAATTCATCCGCTTATGATAGGAGTTATAATTTTTAGGAAAACCTTGCTGATATGAAACATATTGCTAGAATTTGGACTACAAGCCTTACAAAGAAATCACAATGTGAAAATGTACAGTTCATTGAGATATTAGAAGGGGCCCCTATTAGAATCATTGAAGAAATTTTTAAGAGAGGACTTAAAGTGCACATTAATGTGATGGTCTACCTTCACCAAAGTGACGTTGTAAAGAGGATGATGAGACCAAAATAACTAATGATATATTGTTGTTATTTTTGTGAATCATTAATATAGAATTAGGCGGTCGATCCAAAATAATTAGTTCTTGGCCATTGACTTCATTTAGCCAAACTTCATTTATGTTCATGTGCTTTTTAGTTTCATCAAGGGGTTGGTGTATCAATCCATTGATATGACTAGCCCCATCAATGCAGGCAGGTGTATTGCTAGTTTTTTTTATTTTTTTTGGCATTGAACAAAGCAAAGAAACAACCGAGAACAACAAAGCAAGAAAACAGGAAAGCAAGCAACAAAACAAAAAGAACAACAGGGAAAGCGAAAAACTATAAAAAAAAAAAGAAACTGCAGCAGAGACTTCAAGGAGGAGGACCCTCTGCATCAAAGAGCAGAATTCGCATTAGCGAGGGGGGAGGATTGGAAACCCAGTCTGCCGTGCACACCCTGCGAGATGCCATAGCCGCTATAGAGTCAACAACACAATTAACATATCTACTAGTCCAAAGCCAGTTTACATGATCGAAGAGGCTAGCCATAGCTCGAATCTTCGAGACAATTTGAGTTGCTGACCAATCAATCGATGAAAGAGGATTTAACAAATTTGAAATCAAGACCAAGGAGTCTGATTCCAACTGAAAAGAAGAAAGGGAGAGGGATGAGGCAAGAGAGAGACCAAGAACAATAGCCATGGCTTCTGCTGCCAGAGAGGACGATGCATGTGTTGATTTGGCTAGGCCAACGAGAACAGTACCGTTGGAATCTCGTATCAAGGTACCTAGACGATATGATAAGGATTCCGCGTCCCAAGCCGCATCAGTATTTATCTTTTGCATGCCAACAGGAGGAGGTTTCCAAATTGCCGGTTCAAGTGAATCGTTGACAGAAGATCTCACAATGCCGTGGATGGAGAGGCCTTTAGGAATCAAAAGAAATTTCGTGGAAGCAGAGAATGCACGTGACAGTGAGGATAGAATCCGGAGTCTCATGGTTGAAAACACAATTGCACCTATGCTTCCAAATGGACCACAGTAAGAACAGGACATGATTTTGGAAAACCTAATCAGGCGGAGGTGTCGACGATTCAAGGGAGAAGGTCGCAGAAATCCACATGTCAAGAGAGGTGATGACTTGGGGATCAATCCTGTAAGAAAGTGGATGGCAAAACCACGTTCTTCTTGCCTATGGGCATAATAGTAGAACATGTTCAATTGTTTCAGGATGAGCATCACAGAAGGTGCAAATTGGAGAGGAAGCAAGGTGCCTTTGATATCTGTTGTGGTTTGTTGCCAAAGCACCAGAGAGAGCTCGCCAGAGGAAGTGTTTGATCCGTGGTGTGACTTTAAGTTTCCAAAGACAATTTCAAATATTTGAGTGAATTGAATGCCACCTGTGAGGTTGAACAACAAGTGGAGGCATGGAGTCCTTGATTTTTGCTTCATAACCCGACTTAACGGAATAAATACCCGCAGAGGTTGCTGCCCAAAGAATAGAGTCATCATCTTCCGGATTTCCGAAAGGGATGGCTCTAATAGCTCTTATAGCATCAACTGGGAGAAGAGGAGTGACAGCATCCAAGTTCCAGGTGTGGTTCAGGGAGTCGACAAATAGACTAACTGGAGTATGCAGAGAATTTTGAGGCATGAAGTCTTTCAAGTTGAAGGAAGGGAAACAGGGGATCCAATTGTCCCGCCAGAAATCAATAGATTGACCAGATCCAACCTGCCATATACACCCGTCCGAGAGAATGTGCCTGGCTTCCAAAATGCTAGCCCAATCCCAAGACGGAGAGGAGCCCCGTGTTGCTTTAAGGAAGGAGCAGTGGGGAAAGTAACGATTCTTCAGTACACGGACCCAAAGTGCATTGGGATTCGCTAGGATTCGCCATCCTTGTTTGGCAAGAAGGGCTAAATTGAAAGACTCAATACTACGAAAACCCATACCTCCACTAGATTTAGGTAAGCCAAGAGAAGACCAATTCTTCCAATGTATACCCGTAGTAGTATCATTTCCCCACCAGAAATTTGCAAGCGATGAGTTGATTTGATTGCAAAGGGCAGTTGGGAACTTGAAGACCGACATTGGATAGGCGGGGATTGCCATTTCCACAGATTTGATCATTATTTCTTTTCCAGCTTGGGATAAGGTAGAGCAATTCCATCCAGAAATCTTCTTGTCGATGTGCTCCTTAAGGTAGGCCAAAGCCGAGACTTTTGAACGGCCCCAGATGGTCCGGAGACCAAGATAAAAACCCGGGTTCGAAACTGGTTGCATACCCAACACCATGCTGATGAGATTAACAATTTCCAGAGGAGTGTTGGGGCTAAAGAATAGAGAGGATTTGTGAAGATTTATGGACTGGCCCGAGGCACTACAGCAGTGATGCAGAGTGTCGGATGGTGCTTCGCAATTATACAGTGTGGCTTTGAGGAAAAAGATAGAATCATCTGCAAAGAAAAGATGACTAACCCTTGGTCCATCCGAGCTCAATTTAACAGCATCCAACAGGTTGGCGTCACAAATTTTCTGGATCATGGTGGACAAAACGTCATTGATAAAGAGGAAGAGGAAAGGGGAAAGAGGATCTCCCTACCGTAGACCATAGGTTGGTTTGAATTTGCGTCCTGGAGCTCCATTGACGATAATAGCCATTGAAACAGAAGTAACACAAGACATTACCAATCTCACCCAATTTTTGTGGAATCCCATCTTGAGAAGAACCAGTTCTAAGAACTTCAAATCCACACGATCATAGGCCTTGTTCATGTCTAATTTAATTGCAAATTCCCCAACTGATCCTGACTTAAGAAGCCTAAGATGGTGAAACAGTTCATGGGCCACCAAGATGTTGTCCTGTATCTGTCTACCAGAAACGAAAGCAGACTGATTTTCAGAAATGAGGGATGGCATGAAAGGCCGTAATCTGGTGGAGATGATCTTTGTCAGTATCTTGTAAGCAAAGTTGCAGAGGGCTATGGGGCGAAAATGAGTGGCTTGCTGAGGTACTTCCACTTTTGGAATCAAAGCAATGAAGGTAGCATTGAATTGTTTCAAGATTGAAGCAGAAGCAAAGGATTGGGAAGTGGCATCAAAAACAACTTGCTTGACAATTTCCCAATAAGATTGGTAGAAAGTGCCCGGAAAGCCATCGGGTCCCGGAGCTTTGAGCACACCCATATCAAAAACTGCGTCCCTTACCTCATCAATGGTGATTTCAGAAAGCAGAGCAACGTTCATATCTGAAGTAACCACTGGGTCTACAAAGTCCAGAACAGTTTGCACATGGTTAGTTGGAGTTGATTTGTACATGTCACGAAAGAAATTGTTGAGATGGGCAGCAATATCTTTCTCATTTGTTAACCAGTGACCAAACTCATTTTGGAGTCTCAGAATCTTATTTCTTCGTCGACGCAGGATTATTGCCTGGTGGAAGTATCGGGTGTTAAGGTCGCCATGAGCAAGCCACGAGACCCTTGACCTTTGCTTCTAATATAATTCCTCCAGGCCCATTGGGATGCTATATCATCAGACACAGCAGTGATTTGCTGATGGGCATCAGGAAGATCAGAGTCCAAAAGAAGCTGGATCCTGCTATGGCCGTCAGAAGCAAGTTTGCCAAAATTTGGAAAAGTATCTTTTGCCCAAGAGGAGAGGGAAGCTTGGCAGTCATTGAGATTGGAAGCCCAGTTGGTAGCCTGTGATGGGGAAGAAGAAGTCTGCCAATTGGCTTGGACAATCTGTATGCTAGATGGGTATGTAGTCCACAAATGTTCGAAGCGAAAGATAGGCGGAGTCAAACGCTCCGTGGGTTTAGTGTCCAGCATAATTGGACGATGATCTGAACCAAGTAAATGAAGGTGAAAGACTTGGGTGTTCGGTTGATTTGCAATCCAAGCATTGTTGCCAAGGGCGCGGTCCAACCTTTCCTTTATAACCACCTTACCATGTTGAAAGCAGTACCAAGTATAATCTGGTCCTTGGAAAAGAAGATCTGATAGATGGGCATGATTCAGAAAATCTTTGAACAAATTAATCCTTCAGCGTGACTGAGGGAGGCCACCCCATTTTTCATGCAGCCATAGAATTTCGTTGAAATCCCCCAAGCACAACCATGGTAAAACATGAGGGGAGAAGACTGTGTACAAAAAAAGCCAAAAAGATGTCTTTTGGTTAACATGGGGTTCCCATACAACCAGGACACATTACAATGGAAATTTTCAGAAATGAAAAACACACTAGTATTTATATAATTAACCGTGCCGCTAATAATAGAGACTTGGACTGAGTTGTCCCAAAAGAGAGCAAGACCACCACCCCCATTATTTGTAGGATCAACTACAAAGAAATGGTCAAAACCAAGTTGACGCATCCAAAGCTTGAGTGCTGATTCTTGCTGTCGAGTCTCCATAAGAAAAAACATAGAGGGGCTATGACGTTTAACCAAACGTCGCAGAGTTTTTCCAGTCAGGTCCGCCCTCAGGCCTTGACAATTCCACTATAGGAGCCTCATGATGAGCCCGTGGCTGCATCAGGCCAGCCACCGGTGCCTTGATCCCCAGGAGGATCGGAGTCAGATTGAGGATAAGTGGAAGTCTCATCTTCTTCAGTGAAAGTAGGATTTGCTAAAACAGACCCAGGATTGACCGGCGCTTCCAAAGCCAGGATTGGTGTAGAGTGTGAGTCTCCATCTTGCACATTTCCAGAAGGAAGGGCAGTCTGGACCTGAGATTGGATCAGAGGTATTCCTTCAAGAACCGAGCTTGGAGGTGGTGTGTTGTGATTGGAAGACTGATAGCTCGATAAGTTGAGATCCAAAGGGAGACCAGTTGAAAGAGAATTTTCTGCAAGAATTAGTTGAACTGCATACAAACCTTCAGCAGTAG
Organism: Rosa lucieae; assembly: GCA_024704745.1. Lineage (NCBI taxonomy): Eukaryota > Viridiplantae > Streptophyta > Magnoliopsida > Rosales > Rosaceae > Rosa > Rosa lucieae. Next base: position 33,331 of record JANPXK010000780.1, read on the forward strand.
CAAGGGTTTCCCTGAGAAGAGTATCCCTCTGAATCGGGGGTAATGGTGCAGAAGGGATCGGCTTCCGACGACTTCCACGATCACCTCCCCTAGCACCACGACCACGGGGTCGAGTCCTACCAGAGGAATAGATTTTCCCCACAGGAGAAGAGCCAGCAAGAGCCTGATTGGTGAAAAGACAATTCGAAGCAGGGGCCAGAGAGAGCTGCGGATCAAGAGGGGATATGGATATGATCTTTCGTTTCTTCAGTTTCCGATCAGGAGCAGAAGGGGGGTCTTCGGCAATGCGCTTAAGGCTTAACTGGTCCAAGAAGGAAGCAATCCCCGTAATGGTATTTTCCTCTGATAGAGGTACAGGAAATGGGGTGGTGATAGGTAAAGGCAAGGGAACTTGGTTTGGTGTAGAATTTGGAGCCACCAAAGCTTCAAAGGAGTCCGTGGCAAGAAATTGGAAGTTTGATGTGATGGGTGACTGAAAAGGTGGGTAAAGGGTATGAAGCGGAGTTTGGTTTTGGTTGAAAGGATAAGTTTGCAGTGGTGGAGGAAGAGGGACAAAATCATTGAGAGAGTTGTCAAAAATGAATTGGGTGTGGCCCAAATTGATTTTCCCCGAAAGGCCCAAAGTTGGGAATAGGTTTTGGTCCGAACCCATGGGTAAACAAGTTTCTCCAATATCAACAACATCCACAACCAAATCGTTCTCCGGAACTAATTTTGATTTTCCTTTATCGCAGGGACAGGAGGATGAAGAGGCCCCAAAGGTGGTTGGAAGCAAGTTAGCAGTGGAGGCGTCCCTCACAGGTGAAGGGGACCTATCCAAAATGACCAGAGTGGATTTGAACTGCGGTGGACCCCTGAAACTCGTCGGACTCCGAGCTTGAAGAAGGGGTTGAGTAGACAGGATAGAGGCCGAATACTGTTGTCTGTTTTGTCTAGACTGAAAACATTGTCTCTGGAACCTGTCCCATCCTCGCTCCCCATCAGGTTGGGGGCCTGAAGCCAGACATCTAGCCGCAGGTGTAATCATCCAAACGCTCAACCGGTCAGCTCGTGGGGATCGTGGTTGGTTGCAAAAACGTTCACTATGACTGAGACGGCCACAGTTGTAGCAGAAGAGAGAAATCCTCTCATATCTAAACTCCACCCACAAGGGGGAGTTAGTCCCACATCTGATCTAGACACCCGGAACCAAAGAGTTTTGAGTGTTGATGTTTACTCGGACCCGGAAAAAACCCCTCCAACCATTCACAGTGTTGGAGTTTTCCACAGTGAGAACAGTACCAGCAACTGCTCCCAGAAGCTGTGTATTGGCATGAGTCATCTGGCCTCGTGGAAGGCCATGGGCTTGAATCAAGATAGCCAGCTGGTGGACCGGAACGTCCTCTAGTCTAGCATCAAGGGGCCAAATGTTGATGCAGATTATGTGTCCCATAACAGACCAGGGGCCACGACTAAGGATCTGTTGTCCAGTTTCCCACTCCAATGGTGTAATGGTGAAGGTTCGATGGTCACGGATAGCCTCGATATGTACCTAGCCAAACTCAGACCAGGCTCGAGTCAAGATTCGGATCACAGCCGCAACATTGAGAAATTTGTCAGCTATCAGGAAGCCGAGAAGGGTAAGAGGTTGATCAGCATGGGGTTCAAGCTGATTGAGATCTAGAATCTGATCATTAGTAATTGGATTAGCCGGGTTTGGATTGTCGTGGTGATTTGGTTCCATGGAGTGATGTTTGTGGTGGTATGATATTTGTGGATTCTTGAGAGGGAATAGATGGAAAAGGTTTTGTGGCAAGGTAAACTGGCTGTGCCCTGATTGGATGAGATCTATGTTTGCAGGTTGTGACAAACAAGATTCAGCCCTTAAATAGGGAAAGTAATGGTTTGAGATCATTAAGTATGGTAAGAGGGCAGAGGGGGGGGGGGGGGGTTGCAAGTTGCTGAAGTAGGGATTTCCGAGAAGAATGAACCGAAGTAAAGACGGTAATCTCATAGGAATGAAGATCGCAGAGCTTTGGTACATCTTGTAGGGGACAGATGGTGAGTGAGGAGTTAAGAGTTGTTGTGATTGTCTGCAAGCATAGAATTTGCAGAGGAATTGAAAGCTAAATGGAGAAAATGTGGGGGTTTTGACATGACCCGAAGCAGGTGGGAGTAAAGGCCGTGCAGCGAATCACTAGCATTGAAGCTGGGTCTGAGGACAGAAAGATCTTAGGCAGTGGAGCAAGATGACAGGATGAGATCTGGGCAGCAGTATGAGATCTGGGAAAGAAACTGTTAGGGGAGCAACGGTGTTATGGTGGAGAGAGAGAGCAGGTTATGAACTGGTGCGTAGGTAGTAGTGGTAGATCATAGAAATGATACGGCGGAGTTGATTGATATGACTGGTAGTTAAATCGTTGTTTTGCAATTAAGCAGAGGGGTCGGAAAAAATTCCGGGAAGTCCACTGTTGTGTGGGGAATCTCTAAACTTAGAGAGAGACGCTCTCAACTTTTAGTGAGAGGAATACTAGAAAAAAGGTGTATTGCTAGTTTGAGACACATGTTTCTGATATTAATTCTTGTCTTTTAATGATATATTGACTCTGGGCTTATGCCACTAAACAATCCTTACCCTTAGACCTCGTTTGGTTCATGAGATGAATTTTTTAGGGAAGTGGTTCATTTGTATTTCTATAGGAGAATGGAATGATTCATATTTCTCCCATTTTTCCTTGCAAGATGAACCATTTTCTCAACCTTGCACTTAACATACATGGGAAAGTAAGCACTTTCTCTTTCTCGAATTTAAAATCCATGAAACAAACTAGGCCTTAAAGAAAGTAAGTAAGGTGGACTGGCTAAGGGAGGAAAGAGAAAGAAGTCTTCTCGGTTTAAAAATCTAGTGAATACTTTTGAGTGAAATAACAATAGTTAGATGCAGACTTGAGTTCGATTTTTGTTTGTGTAGTTTTAGGGAACTTGCAGTGTCTGTAATTGGCTCATCACGTAAAAGTTGAAATTACTTCAGTTTTGGCTCTTTCTGTTATGCCCCCAAAGAATTACTCGTGATGTATACTCACTTAATACACCCGGAGTCATTCCATTAAAAAAAAAAAAGGAAAGTGAGACTCTATTCACCTTCACATAAAATAATAATAAATCCATCACGCGATTCACCTGGAGAGGATTGTATGCACCGACAGTGCAAGCGCACTGACGGTTATTTTAATATTTAAAAAAATAACAGCCACTCATCTAATCCACTCCTTTATATATTTTAATATCAAAAAAATTACATCCATTCATGTTGCAAGTACTCATACACTAACAGTGCATGGAATACCCTCCCCGATTCACCTGGCAATATTTCTATGTTATGTTAAAAAATATTTCTTATATGCAGCTGTAATATGTTATAAATTCGTCACGCGATCCCATTGCTTCAATAAAGTCAATGATCATGACCTACAAATCAATCCCCCTCCTTTCAATTTATGAGGCTGTCATTACTTGAAGGTACGAAAACACACTATCGGTCTTAGTGTGTTGGTGCCTGGGTCACTGGGTGGTGAGACCACTGAGAATGAGATGGGTGGAAAGAGTGAAAGAGAGACTCATGGGGCGCATTAAAAAAGTTCACAATTTTGGCAAAGTTTCCATCTTTTACAACGTTAGGCCTAGCCCCAAAAATAAATCGGACCCAGTTGCACGAATCTTCAAAAAGATCTGAGCTAATGTTCTCAATATCATCAAATATCACCCACATGATCGATCACCAAGTACTGCTCTGTATTCAAGTGAGGCAATAACTGAGGTGGATGGTGATGATTACTTGCTTACAAACGTTGAAAACGACAGTGCACTGTAGTTGCGATGGTCCTGGACTCCTGATGGTCCAACATGGGTTGTTTCTTCTAGATAACAAAAACCCCAATAAGAAAAAGACACCTCAGACCTGCCTCTCACTTATTCTAGTGCTGTTGAACAGAACAGAAGCCTTCTTTTGTTAAGATCCTCTTGTGTCTCCCCATGTTTTAAATGCTGCTTATTGACCTCATCATCAAGGTCCAATCTTTCAGCTCAAAAACAACAGCTTCTTCTCACTAACAGAGATACAGCAGAAGAAG
>JANPXK010000781.1:0-31207 GCA_024704745.1 Rosa lucieae
CGACGGTAAAAGTGAAAGTAATTGTCGTTACCGTCCCAAATGACTAGTAAACAGGTAATTAAAATACGGGACGTCACAATAGTGCTTCATTTGATTGCTGAAAAGTACACACAAGTAGAGACTGTTAGATCATAATGTCATGGTGTCCTGAAAAGTACATTGCTGCTAGCTCACTGCTTTATTACTGATCCTAGTGTCCTGTAAATTGCTGACTCACTTTGGGACTAGAGCACCCCATTTAGAACATTTACTCAAAACCCAAGGCCAGCTTAGCCCCTTCCCTTCCCAGGCCTTAGGCTTCCTTTGTACCCAAAACAAGAAGGAAAAAAAACAAAAGACGAAGACAAAACACACAAAGCACCAAAGAATCAAAAATCAAAGAAATCAAAGAATCAGAGAATTGAAAATTTGAAATAGTAGAGCCATAGAGCATTAACCAATTGAAACGGTAGCTTACAAAAATAAAAAATGAACCTGCAGAGCATTAACTTGTCACGCCCCTGATTTTACACACATGAAAATCGATATATATAACCCCATAATTATATATGCGTGAACGTCCAGTCATCAATACAAAATACCTGAAATCTTTTTCCCTTAAACTTACACACATATTGATGCCCTGAACCCTCAAAGTTAATATACACTCGCTCCAAAGAGTTATATATTACACAAGCTTACAAATTAAATTGTCAACAACAAGATAAACGTAAATGCTCCTCAGAGCTCGCTACAACGGAAGTCCAAATAACGGTAAAGTCACAAAATTTGCTTCCTACCGTAAAGCTGCAAAGGCGCTACCTCAGCTACAGTACGATTATCCTAACCTGCAGGATTAACCCCTACACCGTTTGAATGGTGCACCGGGTTGCCACACAACAAACCCGGTAAGCTTTTGCAAGCCCGTATGAGTAACTCAAAACCACACATGCACAACTCGCCTAACGAGGAAACCCATCAACTCATAAAAGAGACACACACCCTGTTTTCCCAAAACAGCACATTCTTTTCTCAAAAGAAACGAATACAAGTCACCCCGTGACAAAGCCATATTAATTGAAAACTCTGACAATTCAATATGCATTTCCCAAAAATCACAATAAAGGTCACACCGTGACCAAATCATATAAATTGAAACTCTGACAATTAAATATGATACACAAGTCCTCCCAGGACAATTAAAAGAAAGAATTCCCGAAACTCCCTTTTAAAAACACATTTCCAAATCAACACAAGTCACCCCGTGACAAAATCATAATAATTGAAACTCTGACAATTAAATATGATAAACAAGTCCTCCCAGGACATTTAAAAGAAAGAATCCCCGAAACTCCCTTTTAAAACATATTCTCAAATCAACACAAGTCACCCCGTGACAAAATCATAATAATTGAAACTCTGACAATTAAATATGATAAACAAGTCCTCCCAGGACATTTAAAAGAAAGAATCCCCGAAACTCCCTTTTAAAAACACGTACTCATGAGCATCAGATAGCTCCCCGCTACCCCCCATGATGTACTATGGCAACAGACAAGAGCTCTAACTGATCGTATCCACAAACCCGGCCAAAGGTGTGAAGTCCCGATATATATGCCTGAGGTTACTCCCAGCAACCCCAAATCCTCAGACCTCCCTGGTCGTCAGATCAAAACCTTTCAAAATGGTCACTCAGGACCCAAAAGTTACTCAACTCACACAAAAGGAGATGTCACCCCGTGACCTCCAATCATCAGACCTCCCAGGTCATCAGATCAAAACATTAACTCAAACCAAAAGGAGAAATCACAACCTGTGACTCTCAGATCTTCTGACCCCCGGTCGTTAGATCAAAACATTCAAATCACATCAAAGCAACTCACACCAAATCTTGACACTTTTCAAAACAATAGAAATTCCCAATTCCCACAAAATGTTTCCCGAAAAGTCAAGCCCCAAAACAATAGAATGAAACCCATCAATACCTATTGCTTCAATTCACTCATCAACCCACAAGAATATGTGGTCATTCACTCAAGAATGCCACAAATACCAACTATAGTTTGCAGTTAACTAAATAACTCATAAAACAATAGGGTCAACCCGTTCGTGAAATGAACTTCGTGAGATTACTCACCTCGAACTCCTGCTGCGTCTTCAATACAGAACCGAACCAAAACTATCACCAGCAACTCGTCCAAATACTTCGTCAAGTACCTAATCACATACGGTTCTAACTTAGTATCGATTCACATTTGATTTAAGTTCGAAACCCCTGTTTTGAACTAAAATCCCCAAAGTGGGGCCAATCGAGGCAAAACCACATCCAAGACCTCCCAAAGTCTCCGGAATACATCCACGATCGATGTGACCAAACCACAAGTCGATCGGACGCTCGAATCCTCACGGATCGAATAAATCGATCGGTATGAAACTGCAAAAATCATAACAATTCCATACAAACTCCAAAATTTTCATATTATATATCGAAACGCTTGTATCAACGAGTAGAACATATATAATACCAAAAACAGTCCCATACATGGCCGGAACGCCGCCACAGGCGGTGGCGCACCGCCGCCGGCCAAAACTCAATATTTCACAAAATTCCCAACATCAAAAAGCTTCATCTAAGCATGCTTGTGAACTTTCATAACTGGATCAAAGTCAAAAAACAAGCCTAAGGGATCGAAAACTACCTCACAAGTCATGAATAGTAATCCCAACTGAGTTGAACAAAGTTTCACGTGAATCGATCCAAACAACCACCAAGGATCGATCGGCGAGGCTGCTCTGAGCTCAACCAAGAAGACTCGGAGCCTTGCTGACGTCGGAACAAGGATTTCAGGTCGGGTCCGATTCCCTCAACCTGTGCCGCCTTGCAGCGCCGCCGTGAAGGAGAATCGCCGCTAGAGACCACCACAGAGACGACCGGAGCAAGGAGGCGAACCTGTCTGGAATGTTAGGTCGCCGGAGACAGCCGCAGTCCGCCGGAAAAGTCGGGTCGGGTCGGGTCAGACAGAAATCTTCGATACCGAAGGTATCGACCGAGAGAGAGAGAGAGAGAGAGGAAGGTTTCCGGAAAAGGAAATGAGGAGAATGAAATTAATTTCTGATTTTTCCATATTTATACTAAAACGAAAACTTCTTCCGCTAGCCATAACTTTCTCATACGAACTCCGATTTACGCATTCCACATATCCACGAACTCGTATCAACGCGCTCTACAACTTTCGTGAAGGAAGTTTTTGGAGAATCCCAACGAATAAAAAGTCAACCTTTGCGCCACCCCTAAAGTCACACTTTTCGAATACAATTTGTCCGAAACACTTCCGCTCCATCCACGAGCCACGAAACCGTCCAATAAACATAAAATTAATTCCGGAAAATCCTCGGAAAATAAATACGAATTTCCGGGGCATCACATAACTAACACTAACAAACCTAGGATCTCTTATTTTAGACATTAAGCAATGGAGGCGACAAGCTTCATATATAATAAGCATCATCACAATTACTCCTATTTTGGACCTGTACTAACCTTGTACTTAACTCGTCATCATACAATACGAAAAGGAAAGCAGCATATCATATGTACCAGACTACCAAGAATGAAAATTACTATGATTTACAAAAGGAAAACACAAAACAAAATCAATCTCAGCCAAATAGAAAAACTCACATAAATAAGCAAAATTAGAAGTAGCTAACTCATCCAAATCAAGACTAAGTACCAAAATTAGAAGTAGCAAACTCATTCAAACAGATACAAAAAAGTGAACAACTGAAGAACAAATTCCTCTCTTCAAAGTTCAAACTGTCCAATACTCCAATTGTTCAATCCAATTGCAAAATATTGAAATAGATTCAATACCCAACTACCCATTCAGTCATTAACCCATTCAAACATCCAATTCAAACTTAGAACTTACCTTAAGAGACTGAATATGATGTGTGATGCACTCTGAAAATAGAACACCAGAGAGATATTTATAAGCAGTCAGTTATGTTTACATGGAAATTTATACATAGTTGACAAACGTGAACACAAGAAAGAAGTGTAAATAATTTCTTTGACATACCAAGATCAATAGAAACCTAAGCCACATGTGTTTAGGTGAAGGGAACGGAAGCATTAAGCGGAAAACACCATAGATGGCAGCTGCAAAGAAATGGAGAAACAAGTGTAATGGACGAGGGTTAAGACCAGAGAGAAGAGAAACTAGTCCATATGAGCAGATGCCTCCAAGCCTCCAAGGGATAAGACAGTGTTATATCCTTACCATCTTTGTAAAGAGCATAACCAAACACTTTCTGGGCATCAATCGACTCAATGCATAATCTGTTGTCAGGAATAGATATTGTTCAATGTTCATCAAAATTTAGGTACTAGTTTAGTAATAATCATTCAACTTCAGCAGAAGTATTAAGTTAAATTAAACAATTTCACACTGCACACAATTCTAGATTAGGTGATTGCTTACCTTCAAGATCCAACTCAATCAATTTGAGATATCCCCCAGGCTGTAATAGCTCCCCAACAATTCTGTCTGGCTCACTCAAGACTTTTGCACTCCCAAAATCACAAAGTTTCAGCTTATGTGTGTGTGGATTTACCTGAATATGCACAGGTAGGATTTGAGCATGACCAATAAAAGATCAATGAAAGAACAAATATATAAAAAGGATGGTCATCAGATGCAACTTAGTTAGCGTATGTGAATTCTTTTTTTGAACTTATCCGTCATGGTATGCAGCAAGCTAGTAGATCGATACCCAAGTTTGCTCAGATTCTCTACTGATAAGAAACTCTGTTAAATAGTTTAAATTCTTATTGACAGCTTTCACTAAGACAAATCATGCATTTGGCATAAGAGTCAAAATTATTTGGCTCCAAGAGAATTCAGATATCAATTCCTCAAAGAGGAAAAAGAAACTGTAAAAGCTCAAGCCACCAAAGTAACAAACTAAACTAGAGCTATTAGGTAAAGAAATAGAAGGATATCATATGAAGCTAAAGCTGAATGTATATATATCATCACAATTCATGGAATTTCTGCGAAATGGACACTTGAAATTGATATGTAGAAGCATTAGGTAACAGAAATGTTTCACACAAACACACAGATATACATGAGATATAGAATGCATACAGGTCCAATGATCCAAAATATCATTTTAAAGCTAACATGTTATTCTCATAACTACATTGCACTGACTGAAGTATTACCATTTGCATTTTTTGATTTAAATATAAAATTTCCCGAGTGTTTTTGGGATTAAATTTAATATAAAAAATATTACACGTAGTTGATTAATTTTTGTAAAACCAGTAGAAGTCTTATATAGGTCATGTGTCCAATGGCTCTGCTAAGGAAACCAGTGAATCGGTATCAGACAGGATATCCAGAGTCATACAAAAGCAACCATCCATATGGAAAAATAATCTTACAAGTAAATTTTGAGGCTTGATGTCACGGTGACAGATGCCAATGCCATTATGTATATAAGCAAGTGCCCGACAGATCTGTACCAAAAAGAAGTTGGGCTATAAACAAGTATAAATAATGAAAGCAAAGAAACATTAGAAATTATGAACATAGAACCAAATATACTTGGTGGCCGTAGGTAATATGCTCATCTATGGAGGCAAGATTCATGCAATAGAAATTTTTGATAAACAACACACGACAAAAGAGAAAACTATAGAATCAAATAACTTCATACCTGGTAGGTATAAAGTTTAACATATATTAAAGGCATCCGCTGGTTGATCCTGCTATAGTTCCTTGGGATATGGTAAATAGTTTCAGGAACAAATTCAAGTAAACCTCTTCTTTGTCTATAGTTGAAAAGAAGCAATGTTTTAGGGAAACAATGTTTAGATGATCCAACATTTGCATAATCTGTAACTCCCGGTTCTTGTAACGCTTGTCTTGGAGAACCTTCCTGATAGCAACAATCTCTCCAGTTTCTCTACATTTCGCCTGTGCACAGAAGTTCAAGTCTGTTCAACACTGTAATCTATTGGAAGATCGAATGAGAATAGATTCAATAGCGCAAAATATTGTTTACCAACCTGGAAAACAACCCCAAAAGAGCCAGTTCCAACCACATGTTCTAAAATGTAACTCACTGTCTGTCAATCCACACAAGAGAAAAAAGAATGCACATTATGAAAGACGTAAGAAACCACCATTTCCAAGTTACAATGACATTACTCAATTAAATTTCCATACAAATAGTCTTTCTTCTGACCTGTCTAGATTGACCACCTCGACTGCCAACAGTTGTGCGTATTACATGTCCTGTTTCAGCACCCGCACCATCAATTATATCAGGTTCACTATCCTACAATAGAAGAAACAACAAAAGATGTGAACCAAGTGTAGCAAGATTTTGCACAATCCTAGTCAAAACCAGTCAGCTTCACTAAGCTTCAAGGTGAAGAATCTGAAGGTATAGATCTGCAAAACAACTGTCTGTTGCAGTCAATGCAAGTAACATTCACAAGACAATACAAGATCACAAACACACATAGTCAAGAGAAAACAAGAAATACCGAAAACCAGGTCAGTCAGCCAAAAGTTTCTCATTTGGATTCCTAGCATGTAGTCAATGTGGTACTCAATTCACAGTCAATAACACTCAATAACTATGCAATACAAAACTCATTACAAGTATACCATAAACAAACCCACAAAGTCATCACCTTTGTCGATTTTTGTTTTTTTGAAAGAAAAGAGTACAAATTGACAGTAGTCAAATGCCATGAACATTTTCAAATCTGGAAGCACAACTTCCATCCATTTACATTTTCGGCTATAACAAGAACCAAGAAAGGCCCTTAAATTAGCCGAAACCCACACAAACAACCACATTACTTAAAAAAACAGCAAATCTAGCATCCCAATCTTACTGCTTTCTCTTATGAACAGACAACTCAACATACCCAATTCCGAAACTTGAAAAAGAATCCTTCTTGACTATCCAAACAACCCAACTGAGATTACCCATTGACATATAGTACAGGTCAAAGCTTAAGCTAAACTTACATTCGATACAATACCATAAAAACACAGCAGCTTAGTTCTAATTCCCCTACAATGACCCCTGCCACATGTCCTTGGATCCAAGATGAGGGAAATCACACCACCTATTCTGAAATTGTAGGAAGCTTTCCAGAAATTCACGCAAGGAAGTATCACTAGCCACTGACAATAATGTGAACCAAGAACAACAGCAGCTAGACAAATCCATCATTACCTTATTTCCAAAATTCCTTAAGGTTTAGCTTGAGCAATCAAGAAAGCTCTCTATTGAGAAAATCGACGACTCTCTGAGACTCCACGGCGTCCAATCCACCTTCGTCGGCGCCGAGGCCAGCGGCAACTGCCTCATCTTGGGGCAAGTAATTCACTAAATTTCCCTTGGTCGACACCCACTCACCTCTCTTTCCCATCCGAACCCTACTACTACTACTACTACTCTCCAGCGGCGTAGAAGCAGCAGCACTTGAAACTTCGGCATTGGACGGCTGGGACAGTGATTGCTGAAGAGAGGTAGAGAGAGTGGGATTTAGGGATTTAGTGCTTCTGGGATGATTATGGCCTTGATTTTTGGGGACGAAGACCTTTTGGGTTTTGGCAAAACCCTTGCTTCCTCTGGCTTGCCTATTGGTGTTGCCTTGAGGGTTTCGGTGACTCGACATGGCCTAGAAGATCCCAATCGAAATTCTAGAGAGCTATACTAGTTGTTGGAGAGCTCCATAATCCGAACGCGAAAGATGAAATAGAGACCAAAGAAGAAGAAGGAGAGGCTAAGAAGAATAATCGAGAGAGTGAGAATCGAGGTGAGAATCGAGATCTTAGAGAGCTGAGAAAGCTGATGAGTCTGAGGGATAGAGGTCAAAAAGCACACGTAGCGGGTTCTAGGTTTGGTTGAGAGAGTAGAGTGAGAAGGAGAGAAAATCACTTATAATTTGTTAGGGATAGAGGTCAAAAAGCACAAGTCAAAATAACTCAAAATTTTTTAAAACAGCCTCCACATTTAGACAACAACCTTTGGATATCCCTCCAAATTTGAGATAGGAAATCACCACCTTCTACAACTACACAAATGTGTTGTCTGAATGCTCACCATTTATCCAAATTTGAGATAGGAAATCACCACATTCTACAACTACACAAATGTGTTGTCTGAATGCTCACCATTTTTCCAAATTAAACCAGTATGGTTTTAGTGTATATTCAAACAACAGAAAAAAAAAATTATGTCGTTTGAATTTTTCAGATGAGATAAAACAAAACTTATGTGGTCTGATGCGTGTCGTCTGAAGGCCTTTTTGGCATGGTGTATATATTTATGGGTAGAGAGTAGAAATTTTGTTGGGGGCAAGGGTTGTGTGTCCTAGCCCAAATTTTATGTAAAGGATGCCTATTTTAATTTCATGATGCAATTTAATTTGATGGATGCTTATATCAATTTTTGTTGGGTTGAAATGCATGTCTAGGAGCCTAGTCAACTCTAGGGTATGTATTTTGAGCATGTCTAAGAAGGAGTTAGAGGCTTGACATCCTCTAATTCCGAAGCTAGAACCCTCAATTTGGTATTGTAGGGGTTATAAGCATGGTGATTTACACCCGCAGCGTGATTGCGAGGGTGAATCGCTTAGTGGTCTAATTCTTGAGCTTTATGCCAATTAGAGTGACATAGAGACCCTTGAACCGGCTCTAGATCTCTCTAATTGAGTTTGTGTGACCCTTGAAACGACACATTAATACTGTAATTGAGAATATATGGTCCTTGAGCCTTGAACCGCCTTGGATACGACTATTGCTTAATCAAGAATTTTGCATCTACATTAGATAGCTTCCAACACATAGGATTTGGGTGAAGGAACCTCCCTAGCGCCCAACACTCTCTTGTCTTGATTTTTTCGCAAATTACTTTAGCATTGCATTTTTCTTTTTAGTAATTTTCTGTTTTCGGATCTCATATTTTGTTTAAGTGTTCACAATCAAAAATCACAATTTTCGGATACTTGTTGCTAGGATAATTTGTATTTGTGCTTAGTTGTCTGTAACCAAGTGGGGGTTCCCTATTCCCTTGGGTACGATACTTGGAGCTTAATTTATTTGCCCTAAACTTTATGACTATGTTGTATTACGCGTGAGGCACTAGTATATGCACCGAATCAAGCATGCAACCCCACCACCTCTATAGATAGTGGCTCCCGACACCGCATCAACACATTATGGTAATTAATTAATAGTTGTATCTAATGATTGAGATATTTTTCTGTATTACATTACAAAGTTTGTAAACTTAGCTAGATACGTTTTAATTAATTTTAGAAATTTAGTTAATACGTGTATCCACTGTTGAGTTGTTTTTCTGCATCTGTACTTACATGAGCATTTGTCAAGCATAATTAGCTATAATGAGCCACGCTCATGCTACCGCCAGCTATACCAACTCCCACCAACGGAGTGACGTACGGAAACACAGCCAAGCAGGCTACTGCCTAAGACCCGGCTCACCCCGAAATCACTACTGACGCGCCGTGTCAAGATAGCGTCAGAAGCTCCAGATGCTGGGAACTGAAGCATATCAGTCTCACATCGAAAACATGGAAGAGGTCAGCCTCTTCCCCACCTATAAAAAGTTCTCTCCTCTCTCCTCATTAATTACGCATTTACTACTTACCTACTGTTATTCTGTCAACATAAATACATTGACTAACTTAGGCATCAAAGAAGAGAAGACCACCCAGCGCGGTCTCCCCTTGACGCCCTTTGTATTTTACTTGACAGGTAGCGGAAATATTGATTACGTCACAAGTAGTGGTCTGCCCATCGGACCAGCGCTAACCATGGTTTAGCCACCGCTAAATCTTAGACATTAACAGCATCATATTTACTAACTTTGTAAATTAGATAGATACAGTTTTAATTTATTAATTTTTTTGTCATTTGTATACATTTACCCATAAAGGCAAGGTTGACGAATCTAGAGGTTACAAGCTTTTGTTTTTTTTTAGTACAAACGGTAATTCTTGTCCATCTCACCTTAATACTCATATCCACGATCGAGATATTTTCCGTGTTACACAAACTTTGCAAAATTAGCTAGATACAATTTAATTTATTAGATTTTGGTAATTTAGTTAGTACTTGAACCCAGAGTTGAGATGTTTTCCACATCACATTTACAGACTTTCTAAACTTAACTAGATGTAATTTTAATCAATTAATTGTTTTTTTTCATATGTATATATTTATGCACAAATGTAAGGTAGATGAATCTAGGGGCTACATGATTTCGTTTTTTTGAATAAAAACGACAATTTTTTTTTCTCCACCCCAACCATCATATGATGCAAGTGTGATTTGAACCTGTGACATCTATTTTGCTATACTTTAAAATAAGGGCTAAATATTGTTTGGTCTTTGAACTTTTGCTGAAAAAACACTTCACTCTCTCGCCTTTTAATTTGACACATTTACTCCTTATTCTTTTAGTTTTAAACCCAATAGGTCCATTCCGTTACACTCCTTTAAATTGTGTCGTAACTTCCTTTTAAGGATAAAATTACTATCAAGCCCGGACTTCTCTTTCTTTAATTTTTTTAATTGTTTTATGCTTCTCTTAATTTTTTAAATTTTATTCCCTTTTTATTTTTTTATTTTTTTTTTATTTTTTTTTAATTGTTTTTATTCTTCTCTTTTATTTTTTCTTCTGATTCATACCATAAAAATAACTAATTTTTTTAATTATTTTTATTTTTCTCTTTATTTTTTAATTGTTTTTATTCTTCTCTTTTAAGGATAAAAATTAGTATTATAGTCTCTCTATTGTTTCTTCTGTTATGACTAATTTTATTGGGTGTTTGGGTGAGCCGGAGAAGAAATTAATTTGTTGCTTGACGCCAATAAAATTAGTCATAACTTTTAATACGACTTTTATTAATTTTTTAAACTATTTTTATTCTTCTCTTTTATTTTTTAAACAATTTTTATTCTTCTGATTCGCATCAATAAAATTACTATTTTTTTTTAGTTGTTTTTATTCTTCTCTTTTTTTTTTTTCGAAATAATGGTAATTCCATTGATAATAGCGCATGCCAAGAAGGCCATTACATACCCATCCGCTGACACATAACAATGGCCAGGCAAGACTTCGTGGAGGAGCCATAGTGATACATAGGATAGACCAACTATATTTGAACTTATCGCTCGCATAACAGCGAGCCTATAAGCTATGAAAAAAACATATCAAATAGACAAGCTAAACAAAACACTCGTTCGGTTCCAAATACAAGGGAACTAATTGTAATTAGACAAAAAGCTAAAAACATAGGTTTGGGCCAAGAGCCAAAACCCTAGCCCAAAATAGTAATGGACTAGAGCAGAACCCAGCCCAATATTTTGTGGCCCAATAGGGTAGTCCAGCAAGGAAATTGCACCAGGCCCATCAATTCGGTACGGTCCAGTCCACCTTTTCCTCCCTTCCCCTGACGTGCATCACCGTCCGGCCAAGTTCCTGTTCACACACATCACCCGGCCTGCGTCGTCTCGATCACCCTGCCACGCCATTATCCCGGCGATCCAAGCCTTCCCCAGCTACGCTGCTGTGACGTACACCAGCACAGAAAAACAATCTAGATCCAGGCCTCGAATTTCCACCACCATCGATTAATATCCATGGCAACGCCGATCCAAGAACCCAACAACACAGATCGCCACCGAACAGTAACACATGAACCCCGCCGTCGCCAACCTCCCAACCGAAAAACCTTAAGACAAAACCCAAGCAAATCCTCCGACTGAGTCCTATGGGCATTAGATCTCCCGTCCGGCAGCAAACCCCATGACTGCGGCAAGGCCGGAGGCCCACCCCCATGTCAGGACGCCGCAGGACGAGAAGGAGAATTCGAACGGCGTAGGCCTAAGGGTTTCCCCGAGGTGAGAGAGAAACCTAAGGGAATCCCTCTAATAGGTATCCTTCTTTCTCAATTTGTTATTCTTCTCTTTTATTGGTGCCAATCAAAAGAAAAAAAATTAAAGAGAAGAATAAAAATAATTAACAAATATGTAATTTTATTGGTGCTAATCAGAAGAAAAAATAAAAGAGAAAAATATAAAAAATAAAAAAAAATTAATAAAAGTCGTATTAAAAGTTATGACTAATTTTATTGGCCTCAAGCAGCAAATTAATTTATTCTGCGGCTCACCCAAACACCCCATAAAATTAGTCATAATAGAAGAAACAAGGAGTAAACGTGTCAAATTAAAGAGAAGAATAAAAACAATTAAAAAAATTAAAGAGAAAAATAAAAACAATTAAAACAATTAGAGAGAAGAATAAAATCAATTAAAAAAATAGTAATTTTATTGGTATGAATCAGAAGGAAAAAAAAAAGAGAAGAATAAAAACAATTAAAAAAAATAGTAATTTTATTTGTATGAATCAGAAGGAAAAAACAACAGAAAAATAAAAACAATTAAAAAATAAAAGAAAGAAAAAATAAAAGAGAAGAATAAAAAAAATTAAAAAAATTAAAGAAAGAGAAAGTCAGGGCTACGATAGTAATTTTATCCTTAAAATAGGAAGTTAACGGCACAATTTAACGGAATTGACCTATTGGATGTAAAACTTAAAGAACAAGGAGTAAATGTGTCAAATTAAAAGGCGAGAGATTGAAGTTTTTTTTTCACCAAAAATTTAGGGATTAAACAGTATTCAGCCCTTAAAATAATTAACAGACCACAGCTTATGGTTAGAGGCTAGAGGCTTGAGTAGGCTATTCCACCCCAATATATGAAATTAGTTGAAATTTTTTATTGATTTTTCTTTTCAAGGTGGGAGCGGTGGCTAGGGATGAGAAGGGGATATGATGTTTCCAAGAGCTGTTGGTATGAGACTTCGTCACCAGCTCTCACCTTGTGCCTCTGAGTTATTTGCTAGAATGTGTGGTATGGATTTTATGATAGAGTAAAATTGCTTGGAGGTTGTTCGAATGGTTAATGGAGATGAGAACTGCTTAGCGGATAAAGGCATTGTGGTACTATCCTCTCTTCATGAACCTCGGATCTTATACACTTAATGGGAAGCCAACAGGGTAGCACATGATATGGCAAAGCTTCTACCCTGGGAAGATAGGCGTCATAAGTTGTTTAGGGGTGGGCCTCCTTCTCTCATGAATATCATTTATGAGAGAACCGTATTAAGGGCTTCAAACCGTCGGTCTCGGAACCGTATTAAGGGACTCACCAATGCCTCTGGACAGTGGACTTCTTCACCGGGAGAGATCTCGAATATCTTCATTCATTATTATGAGAATACCTTTCGAGCGGACACTTCTGATCCGGATGCTCTCAATGTTATTTTGGATTACTTGCAGCCTAAGGTATCCGATGAGATGAACTTGAGCCTTTCTGCTCCGTACTCGGAGGAGGAGATCAAGAAGGCTTTATTTCAAATGCACCCCTCTAAATCTCCGGGTCCAGACGGGATGTCTCCATGTTTTTTCCAAAAGTTTTGGCATGTGGTTGGCCATGAGGTGTGCTGCGTAGTTAAGGCAGTATTGACTACAGGTACCATCTCCCAGGAATCCAACTTCACTCACCTTACTCTCATTTCAAAGATTAAAGAACCGAAGCTCCCTTCTGACTTACGACCAATTGCTTTGTGCAACGTGATTTATAAGATTGCTTCGAAGGTTCTAGCTAACAGGCTCAAGCTTATCTTGCCTCACATTATTTCCCCGCTACAAAGTGTTTTCGTTCCTGGACGTTTAATCTCAGATAATACATTGGTTGCTACGGAGATTGCTCACTTCATGAAAAAGCTCTGTAGGCAGGCAGATGGTTTTTTTTCTTTGAAATTGGATATCTCGAAGGCATATGATAGGTTGGAATGGCAATACCTCGAGGCTATTCTTCTCCGATTAGGGTTTTGCCAAAGCTGGGTGTCCACTGTACTAGCCAAGGTCAAGTCTGTTAGCTACTCTATTTTGATAAATGGATCTCCTACAGGTTTTATCATGCCTACTAGAGGTATTCGACAAGGTGACCCCTTATCTCCATACTTATTTATATTGTGTGCTGAGAGTCTCTCTGCTTTGATTTCCTCTTCCGTTCAGAACGGAACTATTCGTGGTTTAACCATGGCTCCTACTGCTCCTACCATGCATCATTTACTCTTTGCAGATGATTGTTTTCTTTTTGGGGACGCATCAGCACAAGAATGCCTGGCTTTTAAGCGTTTGTTGGATGTGTACGCTAGAGCCTCTGGACAACACATTAACATGCAGAAGTCTAGTGTGGTTTTCAGCGGTAATGTTAGTTTGCATAGCAGAAACACTTTAGCTGCTATCCTTGGTGTGCAATGTGTTACCGAACATGGACTATACCTAGGGCTGCCTATTCATGTTGGACATAATAAGAAGGCCATTAGTTAGAGATCCAAGATTTTAAGTTCTGGTGGTAAGGAATTGTTAATTAAGGTGGTGGCTCAGACTCTACCTAATTATGTAATGAATTGTTATGCTCTCCCTAAAACTATGTGCGATGAATTACAACAACTCTGTTGTCAATTTTTTTGGGGAAGCTCTAAGGAGAAGCAGCGAATTCACTGGAGGTCCTGGGAAAGAATGTGTTTGCCAAAACAAAAACGTGGTTTAGGTTTTAAACACTTACATGCTCATAATCTGGCTATGCTCTCTAAGCAGGGATGGAGGTTGCTTTCAAAACCTGACTCGCTCGTGGCTCAAGTATTTAAAGCTGTCTATTATCCTTTTGGATCCTTCCTTACGGTATACATGGGTGAGCGCCCCTCCTATTCGTGGAGAAGTTTAATGGAGGCTCGGCCTGTGCTACTGGCTGGCCTTGTGTGGAGAATTGGAGATGGGCAGTCAGTGGATATTTGGAATGATGAGTGGATTCCTACTGTCTCTCCTCACTCTCTCTTTAGACCGGATGACACAGTCTTTGAGCGGGTAGCGGTTTTACTCCATGGCGATTCATTGACTTGGGATCATGCTGCTGTCCATACCTGCTTTGAGCCTCAAGTAGCTACCAAAGTACTCTCCATCCCTTTAAGTGTCCGCTTTTGTCATGATAGGCTATCTTGGAAGTTTGAGAAAAGAGGTTTCTTCTCTGTCAGGAGTGCTTATCGAGTTGCT
Source organism: Rosa lucieae (assembly GCA_024704745.1). Classification (NCBI taxonomy): domain Eukaryota; kingdom Viridiplantae; phylum Streptophyta; class Magnoliopsida; order Rosales; family Rosaceae; genus Rosa; species Rosa lucieae. The sequence goes on from JANPXK010000781.1 coordinate 15,167, forward strand.
TGTGAGTTCTCAGTTGGTCATCTCTTTGCTTCATCGTCTTCTGGAGATCCATACGGTCCTCTCTGGAAAGCTCTATGGAGAGCAAAATTCCCTAGTAAAGTGGCAATATTTGGGTGGAGGGTGGTGCATAACCTCCTCCCAAGATGATTAGTCTGGAACCCCCAGGTCTAGCCTTCGAATCTCAGCTCTACCCTGTGGCCAGCAGATTTGAGGGACCTAGGTTGATTAAACACCAACGGTTCGTGCGTCTGCGGTGCAGTGATTAGTCTGGCTACGCTGGGATACACTACATGAGGGTGTGTGTGTGGTTACTACTATCGTCCAAACGTCAAAAAAAAAAAAAAAAAAAAAAAAAAAAAACTCTGGATGATCTTTCTTTTACTTTTTTTTCCTTTTCTTTCTGCTCCTTATAATTTCAAGGACCTGCGCACACAACCATGAATTGCATTTTGATTCTTCCTTAGCTTTGACCGTGGTTGACCACATCAATAATTTTGTCTTTTTGTCGGAATACTCTAATTTGCATAAATTTCGCTTTATTTTATCTCATTTAAGCAATTCCGCTTATTTCCTACTCAATAAATAAAAATGGATTAATTACATAATAATTGACTTGAGCATCAACTTATTTATAATATTTTAGATACAATTACATACATAGAAATGTGTGTAAACAGTGGGAGGCAAGGTTGTTGCGGTGTAAGGTTGCTGTGGTTGGCTATTGTGGTGAATAGAGGTTGTAGTGGCTGATTGGCTGCTGCAGTGGTTAGGAGGGGATTGAAGTTTGGGTTCACAGTGGTTCCAGTGGTAATCTTGGTGATGCAGGTTTCAATTTGGCTGATCGGCGGCAGAGGATTTGTGCAATGATCTAGGTCAGGTTAGGGTTGTAGGGTAGCAGTATTTAAGGTTGGGTTTGATCCACATCATTTGCGACTGATACTCGAGCAGCAACGTCTAATGTAGAGGAAAAAGCTTGGTGGAAGCAGTGGCTTTTGCTAATGGTTTAGCGATAGGTCTGGCCGCCGGAGATCGGACGAAGAAGGCAGTCCAGTTTGGATGGTCGGCAAGGGAGATGGGTCGTTCTGGGCTCGGTCTTTAGGCTTGGTTTCCTTTGTTTGATCCAAAATATGGGGTATGGAGAATGGGTTCGGTTGTTAGGTTATGGGTCTACTACCTGAACTCACTTTCTTGCTTTTATTTTTTTATATATATTTTTTAAGGTTTTTCAAGTCTTGAATGTACAGGAATAGATTTTTTAGGAGATTTCTGAGATGTTTCTATTCTTCATATGTACCACAATTGAGTGTAGACAAGTGCGGTTCAGATGATTGATTTTTTTCTAAAAAAGGCGAGGCTATTTATGTTTTTACTAGTTTTGTATTTATGTGAGCGGGTTTTGCATTTATGCGAGCGTCCCTGGTTTGTAATAAGTTGCCGTGCTTGTATAGAGAATTGTTTGTTCCCCCACCAATCTCTCTATTATTAAATGTTTGTAGTCTCTAGCTATTTTGGGTGTTGATCTAATGTTATTAACTTCTACTTCAAAAAAATTGGATTGTAATAGGTTGTCATCGTAGTAATTCAAATGCATTAGAGACATTTAATAATACTAAATGTCTATTTCTAAAAGCAGTAGAGGTGGCATGGTTTGTATTGTCAGTGGTTGCTATTGTACACATCACATGTGTAGCTGTTTCTTTCATGGGGACATATTCTTTTTCCAGCTCTCTTTAATAAGCATTAAAGACACAACCATTTAATTTAGAGACAGATGGCTAATTCATCACTCCTTCTATTAGGGACAAATTTAGCTCTATGTTAGTCAAAATATATTTGTAGAGAAGTTTTGTGACTGAATCTAAAGTCCATATTTGGTGTAGTTAAAGAAAAAGAAATTTCATTCTTTTGATTCAGGATGAATCTTTTTAGTACATTATGAGGCTTGTAGACTTTATCAACAATTGACTAAGAGATTCTATTGGGATTTTTTTTTCTATGAAATTAAAGTTTATTTAGATTCTAATTAATTATGAAGCTTATGCTTATAGTACTATAGGAGCAGAAGACCACGATCGAAGGAAGGAGATCAGAATCGCTGGATACAATGATGCACAAGGACTGAATTTTTTTTTTTTTAGAAAACGAAGAAATTAAAGATAGATGTGGGGAAAAAAAAAAAGCTTAAGCTAGATGCCTCTGATCTAGGCCAAAGTCCAAGCAAAATCGTCACCGACTCTTGTCTTGGTGGAGAGGAAACCCAGTGCAAAAGGTTGAGAGAGAGAGAGAGAGAGAGAGAGAGAGAGAGAGAATAGTGATAAAACAATTCCTACATGTTACACACCGATCAATATGTTTGTGCACATAAACATGAAATAAATTTCATATACTCAGGTTCAACCGTTCAAGGAATTGGCAGAGACATGATGTAAGTCTGTAACACCCGTGAATTGAAAGGACGCACGGAGATAGATCAATATCCAATTAATGAAATATGAATCAATCACTTCCAACGCATATAGGTAGCTTTTGGTGATCAAGGTTTTAAATCTCTACGATATTTCCGATATATCCCCCGATATCTCCTTTTTTCGATGGACCGATATATCTAGGGGGTAAATATCTTATCTTTTATCGTTTCTGCGAAATTTCTCCGACATCGTCAAATATCCCCGATATATTAGATATTTGCAATATATCCCTGATAAAGTGAAGAAATATCTGTAAAATTTGAGGTAAAAATAAAAAAAAAAACTCGGTAATTCTCTAAATGAAAATTTGTGTGAAGAGAGATCTCCTAAAGGCAAATTTGACTATCTGAGTGAGGAGAAATCCCTTCAAGGTGAATCTAGGTGAGTAGAAAATCCCCTCAAGGCGAATCTAAGTGAGGAAAAAAATCCCCTCAAGGCGAATCTTTACCCCGAAGAAATACCCATAAGGCAATTCTGGGTGAGAAGTAATTCTTTAAAAGTCTAAATGCAAATCTGTGTGAGGAGAGATTTGGTACTATGTAGTCTATGACTATGTCTGTAACTCTGTATGTAGTCTGTAACTTTGTAGTTGAATAATAGAAAGAAGATAAAGCCATAAAGGTTCAATTATTCAAATGAGACCAAATGACATTGCAAAAGGAAGTCAAGGAACCATATATGGATGACATGATGAGAAGAGAGTGTAGAGTACGGAGTATTAAATTTTAGCAATGCATCTTGAAAAAGTGAGGAATAATGAAGCTACTGTGTAGTCTATAGTTGAATAGTATAAAGAAGCTAAAAGTTCAAATGCTAAAGTAACTATCAAATGGAATAGGTGAATAGGTATATAGATCTACTTCATGTTGCAAGCGTGCCGCTTGATAATGGCATTGATCCACTTCATGATTGGATTATGCCTGCACACCTCGATGATGAAGCTGGAAGACCTCTTCCACAAGTTGTAGAAACTGCAACTAATGCTGGAATCAACGTAGAGAGAGTCTTATCTGAAGAAGTTGTTAAAACCCAGAAGATAATTCAGATAGTGATGATGCGTGGGGTGGTACAACAACTCCAAATAGTTCTGATGATGGTGGAGAGAGGGTGGAAGCGGAACAGGTGGTGGAGGTGAAAGATATGAATATGGACAATCTTTTGTGGATGGAGGATTCCAATTTACATGTGAAGGTAATTTTGATCATGCCACCCAAGATGAAGACCACGGAGTGAGAACAGCTGGTCATGGTGCTCAAGAGAAGACCCGATATGGGAGGAGGACTAGAGGTGCAACTGATGATCAAAGTACTCCATATGATGTTTCTTCAATTGCCTTAACTTTTGACTCTATCAGTTTAGGCACAGAGCGCAGTGAGATCTCAAATGAATCTCATGAAGGCAACAATCAATTTGGTTATGATGCTTATGGATATAATCAATATGGAGAAGTATATGATCAGTCATCCAGTTGGGTTCATCCTTATTATCCCCTTATAAGGGAAACAGTCAGCAGCTCTAAAGAGATCTATAACTATCATGTTCATCACTACAATTCGCACTATATGGGTCATATATCTTGGTCTGATTATTGCTTTTTCGTATACCAGTGAGCGGCTTTTCAACCGCCTAGAGTCTCTTTTTGGATGTAGATGAAGTTGACTTTCATATGTATTTATATGTAGTTCTAAATTTCTAATAAATTGACTTTTTTCAAAAATGATATTTTCGTACCCTATATCCCCGATATATCCCTGGTATTTCTGATATCTCCCTTTTTCAAAGTACCGATAGATATGAAAATACCGATATTTAAAACCTTGTTGGTGATGCACTGCATGATCAATATCTAATTAATGAAATGTGAATCAATCACTTCCAACACAGATAGGTGGCTTTTGGTGATGCGCCGCATGTCTGCATGATTAATTAACATTGTTGTGAAACATGTGAGGATACTATGCAGTCATTGAATGAACTAGAAGCTCACAAATGGCATTAGGAAACTTTGTGAAAATATCTGGGTTGTGATTACTACCGCTAACCTTTGTGACTTTAGAGGCCTCAGGGGAATGGAATTTCGAGGCTAAAAAAAATACTCAAATCAATTTAATATTAAAATTTCATAATATCACTGAAATATGACTCGTCTTGCATTTTTAGATCTAACTGTGCTAATCAAAATTACATAATCAAGTTTTTCAACAATATATTTTTCAATTGATATCATAGTCTACCACTCAATCTCTCTTGTGTCGTAATAGACCAAAGGTAAGATTTAATCAATTTCAACTTACAAATTGTGCGACAAAGCCTCTTATCCAAGAGTCAATCCAAGTACCCAAGTTAAATTAATATTTTCATTGTCTTCTTTTTAAGATTTCTATAAAAAAAAATTTACCGTCTTGATCTTGTTGAATGAATAAATGCTAGCTTTTACCGCAAGGCACATTTTTGTTATGTTTTTTAAGTTTTTCTACGTCTTTTTCTTCTTATTTTTTTTTTCTTTTGGGCTGGTCACGTGGGCTGCTCCCTACAGCACATGTTTAGCTTTTCCTTTTCTAACTTACTAGCCCCTTAACATGTGCTCCGCACATGTCAATTGGTTTTTATTTTTTTATTTTCTTAAATTAAAAAAGTTACAACAATTTCTCTCCTAATTTTAGGAAAACTTCTCCTTTTTTCATGGGAGGTATTGCAAATTTTTCAAATATGATATAGTGTATTGACTATCTTATCCTCATATAGAAATAATTTATTTATAATATTTATATTATGTGGGGGCATATATGGTAGTTTAAAATTTTAACCATTCCATGAAGAATTGGCTTAATTATATAAGATCTTTAATTACTTTTTTGAGTTTTTTTTTTTATACTAAAAGACTATAATTAAATATGGAAGCCTCTAGGGCATCCACAGTTTACAATGTCAAACAATAAGGCTATTGAGGCCTCCGGAGGAACCCTATTGGTCCAAGTGGAGTTCATTACATCATGATGCCCTAAATTTGCTAAAGAATCTGCTACAAAATTTACTTCCCTAAAAATATGTTTGACGCTCACCAATCTAAAGCAAGTAGTTAAAGCCTGGATATCGTGTATAATTTTAAACAGCCTCCAGGGGGGTTGAATGCGTTTGTAGACTGCGTCAATGACTAATTTGGAGTCCCCTTCAACTTCGATTGTTGTGTACCCTTCGTTACGAGCACAAAGTAGTCCATCTCTTAGTGCAACGGCCTCCACGACTGGTACAGTAGTGACACCAGCATTTTTTGTGGCTGCTATCAGGGGTTTGCCATGGTTGTCCCGGATTACGAATCCACCAACTGCAGAGGTTCTGGTCATAGAGCCATCAAAGTTTAGTTTAACACAATGAGCAGGTGGAGAAGTCCACTTAATAGTGGTTGGTTGAGTTTGAAGTAAATCTCTCCCTGCTTGCCTGTTATGATTAGGTATGTTATGGAGGACAGCAGTATAAGCCGCCACCACAGATCGTGGGTTTGTTTGGACATTTCTGAAGATTGTGTCATTTCTCGCTTTCCATATTTGCCAACATATGGTAATTAATTTCTCAAAGATTTGACCATCAGATGAATCGGAAAGCACAAGTTCATGAAAGACTTTTAAATAACCATATTCCAATTCAGGGAGGAGGACAAACCTGCCAATCTCCAAACTTCCATAGCAAAGCTGCAATAACTGAAAAGATGATCTGCTGTTTCATTGTCAGTATGACCAATAGGGCAAGAGTTATCTTGTATTGCACCAAACCTGGTCAATCTGTCTCTCGTTTTTAGTCTACCTCTAAGTAGAAGCCAAGCAAACATTTTTATTTTAGGTGGAACATTTAGCTTCCACATCTTGGTTAAGAGGGTTATTTGGCTATGGTTTTCCTTGTGATTAAGCTGAAGCCAAGTAGTTGATTTAATGGTGAAGAGCCCATTGGAGGAAGGTCTCCAGACAAACTCATCATCTTGTTCAGATGCAGGAATGGGAACTCCAACAATTTTTTGCACAATATGTTGTTCCAGTAGTTGAGAAAGCTTACCTTTGTTCCATGTTTTGTTGCTCATGTAGTCCTCCACTGTTTCATCCCAATGGATGAGGGGCTTCTGTTCCTCTGCAACATAAATATGCAACTAGTGATCAAAAACCCAGTTGAAAGTCCAAAAATTTATTACTTTGCCATTTCCTAGTATCCATCTGATTCCTTTCATAATTAGCTCTCGAGCATCTAAGACCCCTTTCCAAGCAAAAGAGAAGGATTGCTTCTTTCTTGCCTGAAAGAAGGAGGTGTTTCTTAAATACTTTTGTCTCATAATCTGTGCCCGCCAATTATCCTTATCAGTAATGATTTTCCAACCTAATTTAGCAAGAGCTACATTATTAAAGTAAGCAGAGGGTCTTATGCCTAAACCCCCCAAAGATTTTGGTTGGCAGATTTGTCCCCAAGCTACTGGCGGGCATCTCACATCCGAGCCCCAGAAAAAGGATCTGGCCTGCTTGTCTATAATATTTGTTACCTTCTTAGAACACTTAAAACAAGACATGGTGTGATTAGGCATACCTGCAAGATTTAACTTTATTAAAGTGAGTCTACCTTTTCTTGAAAGGGTCCCTTTCTTCCAGCCAGCTAATTTTTGGGAAATTTTCAATAACAGCTCAAGGCCGGCCCTGTTTGGGATAGAAGAGTAACAAATGACATTGTCAAATTATCTCGTGCTGATTAAAGTGGGCTTTTGAGTATAATGCAGACCTAAAGACTATTGTTATCTCAAACCTCCATCAATTGACTTTTGTTACCGAAGAAGTTAAGCTTTTGAATCTAGTACGTACAAACTTACCTAAATTCTAGTCATTTCATATGAAACCCATTCCTTGATTCCTTTTCCTAGTTGGTAACTTGCTACGCAATTTGACACAACATAGAAAACCCCAATTAGTTTTTCAAATCACAAACTCAATCTTTCTTACTTTAAGCTAAATCTCAGTGCAATCAACGTTTTTTCAAAGCTCCAACTCATTGATGCAAAGATTGAACCTTGTAAACCCAATAGATCAAACTGAAATTTGCAAAGCTAAAAATTAAGAGAGGTTCTCTCTCTGCATGAGATTCATTGTGTGAAACAACAAAGAGAAAAGAGTGAAAAAATAATTACCTCTCTCTGTGCTAATCTTCAATTGCATTTAATTTGTATTAAAACCAATTGTTAGCCGAGAGAATATGGTGACAAGTTTTTAGGACCAACATTTCACTACCAAAAAAAAAAAAACTATAAAATTGGACACGTAATAAGCACTAACCTGAAATTTACAGCGGCTTTATAAACATATATCTATCTGTCAATTAATTAATATATCTATGCACATTTAATTAAGGGTCCTTGACCCATAGCACCAAAATAGGATAAAGTTAGTCCACTACACCACCAAGAGATTTTTATTCCCATTAACCCAATTTAACATCTAAATGACGATTTTGGGCTCCAAAAAATTAAAAATTATAAATACTCTCTCTCATCATCTTCTCTCTCTCTATCTCTCTCTCTCTCTCTCTCTCTCTCTCTTCTTCTTCTTCTTCTTCTCTCTCTCCCCGCTGGCGTCGACTTCTTCTTCTTCTTCTTCTTCTTCTCTCTCTCTCTCTCTCTAGGGTATTTACCGAAGGCTCCGGTGGTGTACAAGACCGTGTCTAACCCAGGAATCGTCGACAATTTGGAAATTCCAAGCTACCAGTCGTATGTCTATGGCCGGTGCAAACCGCCGGCGTTGATAGGTATGCATATGCCACCGGAAATTAGCGTTGGATTGATGCCCAGATCTAGTCAAAATTGCAGGTTTGACTAGCAACAATTACTATTTATAAAAAAGAAGAGAATAGCTGCATTGCACGTTTCTCATCTTTATTTCTTTTTCTTTCTATCTTTCCAATCATACATCAGGTGTAAATATGACAAAAGGACAAGTTGAAATGGATGTATTATTTAATTAATAAGAGTCCATGGTATGTCTAGTTAGTTCTCCTTCAACTGTGTTCACATATCAATTATTATTACCCTCTGCTGGCTAGTGTTTCCAGAATCCTAAAGATACAAGGTTTGGCAGGGTGGGACAGTTTCGAGTTCAGGGGCAATATGGGTATCAAAACTAAAATTTGCAAACTTGAAATTTTGATTATTATTAGTCTTAGATGCAAACAAAGATAAAAGGCAAACCTCAGCTTTTGTTCTTTTTTTTCTTTTTTTTTTTCCGATGACAAACCCCAACTTTTGGTTGAATACTATTTTGGACGTTTTGGACTACTGCCAGAGAGAAAATGACAATATAAGCCCAGAAGAAAAGAAAAAAGAAAAAAAATCAATGGGCAATAAAGATCTCTTCGTTTTGAATTGATATAATCTCTTCGTTTTTTTCTTTAATTAAAGTTTTATTTGTTTAATTTTAGGAAGATTAGTTTCCATTTCAGTAATCAAAACGTCTATTAGGGGGCAATAGAAGTCTATTGGGGGACAATAAACGTCTATTGGAGGCAATCTATTGGGAGGCAATAGACATTTATTTGGGGCAATAGATGTTTTCAGAAATTTCTGATGGCTGATCGGATTCCTGCGAAAGTTGACCAGATTCCTGCGATCGGTGATAGGAATCCGGTGAAGTCACATATGGTTTCTCTCTCTCCCTCTCTCTCTCCCTCTCTCTCTCTCTCTCTCTCTCTCTCTCTCTCTAAATAACAAAGGGTGAGGGTAAAATGATATTAAAAAACAAAAACAAAAACAAAATCTTAATGGTGTTTTAGAGAAACTGAATTTGAGAGGAATTTGCTGTGTGTTCTCATTGATAATAGGGGCCTCTTTATATAGAGGATTACAATGCATAGAATCTCAATAATACAAGGAAAGTAATTCTACATTGATTAGGATTCTAGATCCTTCTAATTAAATCCTATTACCACTAGGTCAAGTAACCTAGAGTTTGGGCTAAACACAAATTAGGTTTTCCTTGAACACTCCCCCTTGTGTTGCCCAAACGCGGTGCTTCTCTCGTTGCCTCATTAAAAACCTTGCCGAGTAACAAAAACCCAGTGGGACAAAAATAACCTAGGTCGAAGGGGAAAAAGAGCATAACACACCCTTCACGTTTCGAGGTGAACATGTAGATATCTCCCCCTGATGTCTGCACCTCCCCTTGATGACAACGATCATGGGAGTTCAGATAATTTCCACAAGCAAATTCTTGCCACATGTTTCTCGAACATGGTTTTGGGCAATGACTTAGTAAACAAGTTTGCCTTACTGTCCTCAGATCGAACCTAGATCACTTTGATGTCGAGGAGTGTCTGTTGTTGCTGATTATGCTTGGTGTTGTCGCTTTTGATGTAGCCTTGCCTCATTTGTTCAAAACAAGTAGCATTATCCTAAATGCTCGTAGGCTCATCTGTGGTAGACTTCAGACCACAATTGTTCGAACATGCGTAACTATGGATCCAATCCATCTACATTCACGAACCACTTCGTGGAGAGCAATGATCTCTGTATTGTTCGAAGATATAGCGACTACGGTCTGTTCTGTAGACCTCCAAGATATCACGGTCTTTTCCCATGGTGAACACTTAACCAGTTTGGGAATGACTATTGTGTGGGTCAGAGAGATACCCAACATCAGCAAAACCTTCCAAAACACATGTCGTTTTGGGATGGGGATAGAGAACACAGGCCAGCGTTGGCGGCGTTTCTGGTGTGTGATGGGTCTGAATCCATCATCTCTTTATAGGGATAGAACAAGCCCATATCATTCATACATCTCAAGTATCGAAAGATATCTTTTACACCAATCCAATGGCGTCGCGTTGGCGCAGAGCTATATCTAGCTAACAAGTTCACAACATATGAGATGTCCGGTCTTGTGCATTGGATAAGTACAATAATGCGCCTATTGTACTAAGTAAGGCACTTCTGCCTCTAGCACATCTTCGTCATCATCTTTCGACGAAGAGGATCCTTTTCAGGATCAAGACTACGGACGATCATGGGGGTGCTTGAAGGCTTGACCTTGTCAAAATGCCTAAGCATCTATCGACACGATGCTCAAGTTCCAAACGAGACATAATCGTGTTCTCCCAAAATCCTTCATCTCAAACTCGGATTTCAAGTGTTCAGCGGTTTCCCTTAACTCTTTAAGGGCTTCTAATGAAGATCATGTCCAACATGAACCGCGATAGAATCCGAAACTTGTATAGAAACGCGTGGGCATATCCCTTCCCAATCAAGTAGTCACTTTAGTGAGCGTTTCAACCTCTTTGTAAACGCGCTCCATGGTCTAGAGCCACTTGACTTGGGTAAATGAAGTTCGCCATGAACCTTCATGTATATTCCGTATCTAGATCCCTATAGAGATACGTAGTGACCACATTTGTAAGCTGCATGTTCAGTTATTCGGAAACTACCAAACTGACAGGGTAGTGGAGTGCAATGACATCCATTACGAGAGAATATGTCTCATCGTAGTCGATTCCAGGGCGTTTTGTGAGAAGCCTTGCGCCATAAGGCGAGATTACCATCTCTTTTTCTCACTACGCTTTCTAACGAAGACCCATTAGTCAACAGGTTTTATGTTAGGAGGTGTTGGCATCTCTAGCTCGAAAACCTTCCTCTTCGTTAGAGAATCCATCTTAACCTGGATCGCATCTTTCCATTTAGGCCAAAAACTCTCTACGTTGGCATTCATTCATCAACGGAGCGTGGTTCGATATCATCTAACTCAAAACTCATGCGCAACAAAATACGCAACTACATCATCAATTCTGATGGAGTTTCTATCCCACGTCTCATGTACACTAGTGTAAGTTTCATAGAGCTCTATATTCTCAGGAATAGGTTCTGACGTTGAGGCGTCCCCAACGATAACCATAACCCGGAAGATACTCATGAGACGGATTTTGAGTCGATGATCAAGGATTGGAATGTGCCAAAGTATCCTTCGAACCCACGGGCCTCCCACGCATCCTAGCTGGGGCCATGGCCTGTAACGCCAGAGTGCCACTCTCTTTGGCATTGGCGCCATGCCTACCTCCGTGTAGGGTGGCGCTACGTCCTCTCGTAGGGACGTCTTCCTTGCAGGCATGTTTTGCAGCATATGTGTGTGATCTCGTCACTTTAATAGGGATCAAGATGAGACATAGTGGGGACAGACTACGACAATTCCTGTCGTTCCTGTTGAACATCTGTTTTCTTATCTCCCCCGAACGACGGGAAGACTGTCTCATCAAAGTGACAACCCGCAAATCTAGCGGTAAGAGATCGCCTGCAAGGGCATTAAGTGGCGGACGATTGTTGGAGTCTCAAATCCAACGTAGTTGCCCATTCGTCTGTAAGGACCCATCATAGAGCTCTGTGGCGGCGCAATTGGCACATAAATGGCTCACTCAAATGTGCGTAAGTACAAAATACGTGTACCCAGTCACTAGCTGTAACGCATAGGTACATGAGTGGCGGTAGGTCGTAGACGAATTAGCATAGCTGCATGCGATATTGCATCACCCCAAGCGGATGTAAGAAGATTGGTGCGCATTACCAATGTTCGGACTACCATCGTAGTCGTTTCCGTGAGACCAATTGGGTGTGTACATGGGAATGTGATGTCCAACATCAAGCCCATTGCAATATCCATCGAAAGTTTCGAATGAAACTCTAGCATAGTCAAATCCAATTGACTGAATAGGATGATTGGGGAGTGAGCCCATTGTCATATGATATGTGCTAGGAGTGTAGCATAAGCAGCATTTATAGGTGGACAATGGCACAACACGTGACCAGCGTGTTTGCGTGTCAACCAACATCATAAATATTAAGCGTCCGCAAGTTGGTTGAATCAATCCACAAAATCCCTACGGATTCTTTGTAAGAACGAATAATGTCATATCCTTTGCATAGGACGGTCTCAGTCCTTTCCCTAAGGAACGGGCTTTGTAAAACGAGCGAGAGGCCTTAGAAGCAACCATTAAGTATTTTGGTTAGGCCTGAGCGTCGAAACGCTATGTGAAGCAAGTTGGTGATTGCACATCACCTGGGGCGCCATCACCATGATGGACGCTATCCATGGCGTCATGGATAGGGACTACGCCAGCCCTAGGCTGGTGGTGGACGGAGGCGTGCCCTAGGCAGCAGCAGCGTCGGTCACACTTAGTCTAAGAATCAACTTTTGATTCATGCTTCATTTCGCTCGAGAAAAGATGTCCGTGTGAAGTCTTTTGTAGACGGATCATCATATCATGACTAGGATGATCTATCCTGTCGTGACAAAGCCAATATGTGTCTAAATCCAAGAGATCTTCTCTCATAACTTTATTGGATTTAATAGCTCGAATAGTGACATAAAGTCCACTAGAGAGACACATAAACTTCTCTAAGATGCGTCTTTGTTCGCAATCATTAGAGGTAATGCAAAGGAACTCATTTCCGTTCTCTACATGCATTTTCGCATGGAATTCGTTGGTTCATAGGGTACGATTTGCCCTAAGAGCGTAGAGAGTTTCTGTGACAGCAGTAATCAAGGTGCCATTTGGCAAGTGGAACTTGGGCTATTCCATGTCCTTGAATTAATATTGATGGTCTAGCCATCGTAGTCACAAAGTCATATGCTCAGAATCAAAATTGAGTCATAATGAAAAGAACTCGAAATTTTATTCATAAGCCAACGGAGTACATCATTGTTTCTTGATCAAAGAAAATCTAATCCAATAAAAAGTAATATGGCAATCCTACATCTCTTGGAAAATAAAGACTTAAACAGAATTGGCGATCTATTGATCCCAGCCAGATTTGTAGTCTTCAACCCTTCACTCTAGATCTTCTTGATCTTCTTGTTCCACATAGTGAGCTTCTCTTGCTTCACAATATGCTTTGTAGGCGGTGACAAGTTCTTCACGAGCTCTACAAATGTGTGCCCAATGATCAGACACTCCACATCGAGAACATCATCTCTTTGCTCGAACTCCATTGATTGACGCTTTGAAAGCGTCATTTAGATGGCTCTTAGTGTTGGTGGCGCCACCAACATGGCCAGAGGCGTTGCCTCCCTCTCTCTTTCCACGTTTACCTTTCGGTTCCGTGTTCCTATTTTGGCGGTTACCTTCCCAAGTAGAGCGATTATATGGATCAGAATGTCCAGAAGTATACCTAAGATTAGGGTTTCGCTCTTGGCGCCCTCTCTTAGAGGTGCGACTATAATTGGATTCCGGAATATGTTCTGTTTCCACGGATCTCGAATTATAGTTCTTCACAAGGATATTGTCATGCTTTTCAGCGACATTCATAGCTCCAATGAGCTCATGAAACCTTGTGATCCGTCTTGCATTTACATGATTCGATAGTTCTTAGCAACCCAATGCAGAGACGGGGAAGGTAGAGAGAGTCTTCTCAATCAACATCGCATCTGTGATCTTTTTACCACAGAATTCCATTAAGGATTTAATGCGAAGTGCTTCCGAGTTATAGTCAAGAACTGACTTGAAATCACAGAAGCGGAGGCTATGCCATCTCACTTCTAGGTCAGGAAGCAAGGAGTCACGGACGTTGCCAAATCTTTCTTCGAGTGAGACCCACAGCCTTCTGGGGTCTTCTTCATTCATATACTCGTACTGGAGCGAATCATCCATATGACGAGTCATTAGGATGATGGCTTTCGCCTTATTTGCCTCTAAGGCTGCTCTATTTGCTTCCAAAGCTTGAGCTTGCTCAACAGTTAGCACGTCCTGGCTAGGATCTAGAATCATATCCAGGATTCCATCAGCCTTGAGATGATGGCGGATATTACGAACCCACCTGTGATATCCAGAGCCAGTTGTTCCCAATGGAGCAAAGTCCAATTTGTTCAGGTTACTCATCCTGAAAGAGAACAAGAAATTAGGGTTAGTTTCGGAGCGAAATAGGCTACCACGAAAACATATGAAATTTCTGAGCGTAATCGCTTCCAAGAAATTAGGAATTTCCGAGCGTAGTCGCTTCCAAGAAATTCGATTCCAAGAGATATTGGATTAGATCGAAACAATGATGTAAGTGGTCGATCATAAATTCTCTACAAACTCTAAGTTTGGAGATCTCAACAAGCTCTAAGCTTGGAGTGAGCACGAACCCCCACAGTTCGGCTTAATTTGGTCTCCCCTATAATGAAGAAAGGGGAGTAGAAGTAGGGAAGTTGCAAGTCCCCGAAAAAGAAGAGAAATTAAATTTAAAAAGTCTAAAAAAAACGAGAACGTTTAGTAAAAAATACCTCGAAATAGGTCGCCGGAAAATTTGTTCGGAAAAGTGGTCGGAAAAAGTTTCCGGAAAATGGCCCGAAAAGTCGTCGGAAATGTACCGAGAAGTCGCTGGAAATGGCCTGAAAAGTCGCCGGAAACTGCCCGAAAAGTCGCCGGAAAATAGTTGACCGTTGACTGTTGACCGTTGATTGTTGATCGTTGACTGTTGACCACTGAACGTTGACCTGCTGACGTGGCAGTGGGTCCCTGTTTGCTGATATGGCAGTGGGTCCCTATTTGCTGACATGGCAGTGCTGATGTGGCAGTGTGTCCTCCTGCTGACGTGGAAGTGGGCCTGCGTCAGTGGGCCTCTACCATGGGCTTGGGCTTCTGGGCTTCCTCCGATTTCCACTAAATTTTGGTAACAGAAGCCTCTCAAGTCAAAGATGCTGGAACCGGAAGAAAAAGTGAGAAAACCGGCCTAAAAGTGCGTGAACCGGCCGACTAAATCTCCTGCAGAAAACCGGCAGAAAAGAAAAGAAAAAAAAAAAGGGAAAGGAAGCCCAGAAGCCCAAGAAGCAGAAGCCCAAGCCCATGGTAGAGGCCCACTGACGCAGGCCCACTTCCACGTCAGCAGGAGGACCCACTGCCACATCAGCACTGCCACGTCAGCAAATAGGGACCCACCGCCATATCAGCAAACAGGGACCCACTGCCACGTCAGCAATAGGGACCCACTGCCACGTCAGACGGTCAACAGTCAACGGTCAACTCCGGTCAACTATCTTCTGGTTCCAGCATCTTTGACTTGAAAGGCTTCTGCTACCAAAATTTGGTGGAAATCGGAGGTCCGGAAGATGGTGAACCGGTGGAATATTT
The DNA here is from genome assembly GCA_024704745.1 of Rosa lucieae. Lineage (NCBI taxonomy): Eukaryota > Viridiplantae > Streptophyta > Magnoliopsida > Rosales > Rosaceae > Rosa > Rosa lucieae. The sequence continues at coordinate 30,745 of JANPXK010000781.1, forward strand.
GCTGCTAGTTGTATAGAGCTTCCGGTGGCCGGTTCGGTGGTTTTCCGGCCGGTTCTTGAGGTGGGGCTGCCGGTTCTAGACTCCTGGGATAGAGTTCTTCAATGTGTGGGGTGGAGGAAAGAAAGGCTTCAAGGTTTTGTATTCGGATTCAAGGTTTTTAGCTTCTTGAATCAGGATTTGGCTATTTATTTCAGGGTTAGGTCTTCGTGCTGATAACGTGTTTTAGAGAAACTGAATTTGAGAGGAATTTCCTGTGTGTTCTCATTGATAATAGGGGCCTCTTTATATAGAGGATTACAATGCATAGAATCTCAATCATACAAGGAAAGTAATTACATTAATTAGGATTCTAGATCCTTCTAATTAAATCCTATTACCCATTAGGTCAAGTAACCTAGAGTTTGGGCTAAACACAAATTAGGTTTTCCTTGAACAAATGGGGTATTAGGGAATATCTCCTTGA
>JANPXK010000783.1:0-44361 GCA_024704745.1 Rosa lucieae
TGGGTGATCATTTAATGTAATGAACCTTTACTTTAAAAAAAAAAAAAAAAACCAACCCCGCACTACAATCTCAAGGTCAGAATTATTTATTTTTAGTTATACAAAAAAAGAGGGGTAATTATTTTAAATTATTTGTGTCTATACTTCTAAATTTGTCATTGGTGTACTTGTATTCAAAAAGAGAGTTTCTATTGAGACCTCCAAATCTGCTCACTTGACCTCACTCTCTTATAAATTATTAAATGACATATATAACCTACTATAAAATGACTATTAAGGACAATAATTATACCAAAAAAATTGTTATATTTATTTTCTCTAAACTTTCCAATTCAATAATATTAGATTGCATTCTTTATTATTTTCCCTATCTATTTTCATTTTCCAATTTTACTACATACTCATTAAAGCATTCATATATATATATATATATATAATAATATATAATAAAATAAAACTATGATTAAGATAAAAATGTATGATATGCATATTGAACGCATATTGGTCAGGGAGAACAAATGAAATTGTATTATGACCTAAATCTAAATCTATCCATTATATTTTGCAAAAAAAGAGAAAAAAAAAAACAGAGCTAGCAAGTAAAAATTAAATAAAAATATTTAAATAATTAATCATGAGGTACAGAAAATAGAGAAACATTAAGAAAAAATGATTTTTTTCGTTGCACAGCTAAAAAAAGAAAAATAAATTTAAAAAATCACATAATAGTTCAAGTTATTTTATTTTTATTAATTTTTAAAACTCAATACCTTGTGTTTGATTTTTTTTTATTAGATAAGAGATTTATGTTATCTGATTAAGGAATGGAGATGTAATCTGATTAAGGAATGGAGATGTAATTAAGATTTATAGAGTAATTAAATCATTAAAATGACTAAGTTTTTTTATTATAAAGATCTTAGTTTGTTTGCAAATTATATGAGTGAGGTTATTTGAGGAACTTTAGTGAGGTTTAATGAGTAAATTTAGTATTTGAAAATTTGATAGGAGGTGTAAAAAGCATAGAGGTCAAGTGAGTAAATTTGGAGGTTCCAATAGAAAAACTCATTCAAAAATTTTAATTAATATAATCTAATGATTAGCATTTTCCCGGTAAGTATCGATAATGTTTCATTGACATGATCTTCTTTCTAGAATTTCTCAAAATATTGATCGGAAAAGTAAGGACTGCACAAAAATGATTAAAATTGATGAATACTAAAGTACTTTCATAAACAATTATGTTCAGCTTAGGTATAATTTAGGGGCATTTCATTATACACCCAATTTCTAAAAGATCTAATAGAAAAAACCCACCTATTATTTCTTTTCAATTTACACTCAATTATTGCCAACTAGGATAAAATATTAGATTTCATTTGTTGAAGAATTACACAAATTGCCATAATTTAAATCTGGCAAACATAAGTCAACTAGCAAAATTAACGTCATCTTTAAATACCTTAATTGTAGATCTTTTTTATTGGTCTCATTATTATCGCAATTTTCATTAAATTCATCATGATTGCTAAAATTATGGATCTTTTTTTACATAATTTTCTGAATTCAAAGGTTATATAGATTTAAGTGAATGTGATATTTACTTTTCGGTAATTTAAACTTTCTATTTTAAAAGTAACTTTCTGTTTTACTTACAACCTAACTGAAAGGTAGAGGTTTAAAGTTTTTAACCCAACTAATAGATTGTTTTTTTTTATTTTTATTTTTTATTTTTTTATTACAACCTAAAGAATAGACAGGTATGTTTAGCTAACTTGATTTCTAGAAATCTTCATATCAACCTATTTATTAGAATCATTTTCAACATCAGCCTCTTTTTTAGGTATTCTATCATTGCGAGTTGACCATGTTTATTTGGTTGAAAGTCTCTATAATATATGCGTATACCTATATAATAAAGTACTTGATCATCAGAACACTTTTTCTAGTTAATTTGATTTCAAGTATGTATCTAATATATATAGGAGGTTTCTTTTTGTATGACACAGACACCTCTATATTACAATAAATTTTTTTTTTTGTATCATACCTCTTTATTAGGTTTTCTATTATATTGTACCTATGATCGTAGAAGATATGAGCTTTTTTAGCTTGAAGGTTTATGGTATTCAAGCCTCACTTACATCTAATTACTCAATAGGTAAATTAGAAATGTAGTAGTTGAGAGTAGAAAGCTATCATGGGATTAATATGACAATATACCTAAAAAGAAGAAGAAAGTTATCCAAGAACAAGATACATACCTTATAATTAGAAATCTTTCGAGAATATAGAGAGCCACCGAGTGTGAGCCTAGAAGTGAAAACACAATAACAAAAGCTTTTTTCCCATTTCTTGACCCCATCTGGAATCCTTTTCTTTTCTTTAAGAACATTTCTTTAGTCGTTCTTCATAGACACAAGAGAGAAGTATCATACCTGCTTGCCTCCCTCCCTTTCTTTCAAGCAAGAAAAACATTTTCTCCCAGTGATTGAATCAAAATCTCTTTTCATCTTTTGAAACAACCCCATCAAGGAAAAGAAAATTGAAAATCTATTCGAAAACAAAATACCTACATATAAGGAAAACAATAATTGAAATTTGTGCTAGAAATGAACTACTATTGTAATGAGCATATATAGAAATATATACTCAAGTCAGTAATCAAAATATAAAGTAAGGAAGAAATTAAGGACGTAATTGTTTATGATTGATTTTTTAGATTAATATTTCAAATTCAAATTCAAATGAATGATAAGATTAAGCAAGTTACTTATATAATCGGAAGGGCATATTAGATATATCAAAAGAATGAGAAAAACCATTAATTATAGACATATACTCTATATGGAAGGTTTGCTTATGTAGAGTGGGTGTAAATTGAAAGAAAAATATCTATGGGTTTTTCTCAATAGAAGCTTATATTTTTGGGTTTATATCTAATTTTCTCTATAATCTAAGGGAATGTGAAGTACAAGTGTATAATTGGATCTCGATCACATGTATTAAATTTAAAATCTGAAATCATATCCACTTAAAATTGGGTTCATTAATTTATGTTTTGTCATCATATTCACTTATTCTCTGTAGTCACTCAACAACTGTCCTTTAGGTGAGAAAAGCTATGAGATGATGAAATCACAAGTGTAGATAATGTAGAAGGGTGTAAATATCAAGAAGCTCAAGCTAGGTAAAGTGATAATGACCTCAATGAAGATTAAATACACACAAAAAAGCGACAAATTGAAATCATTCATACTACAGACATACTTTGCTTGCACAATACAAGAAAACATTGGCTAAATAATAATAGTAGGCAACATACCTTTACCTGATGAAGCATTCCTTGCCTTCATGTACTTAATAATAATCAAGACCTTTACTGTAAATAATAATCACCTAATAATTATTAATTAGTAGGGACAAACCTTTTCTGACCGAGTACGTTCGTCATAAAAGGTCACCCATTAAAACTATTATTTCTATTTTTTAAAAGTTTCTTAGAGCATCTTTAGCAATGCTAGCCATTTTTTAGTCAAATTTTAGCTAAAGTAGCTAAAAAGTCATTTTAGCTAATAGCTAAAGTAGCTAAAATTACGTCTGCATCAATGCTCTCTATTTTAGCTAGTTTTGAATTTATATTATTTTTTAAATGAACATTAAATAGTTTAAATGTATTTATAAATTACATAAAATAACTTCTTCTTTTTTGAACGCGTGGGGTGTCAGTCCATTAATAGTAAAGTAGGAAACATTACAAATATGACTCACCCGGACTCCGGGCAACGACATAATAGAGTCATGAATGAATAATCTAAAACCCTAGACTACTCAAACATAATGTAACCATAGGATTAGGCTCCAATGCTTCAAGTAACCTTGACACTACCAGGGTAGACTCCGAACACAGCCAAGACCCTACCCTAATATTATTCATGTTTCCAGAGAAAACCCTAGACGGGGGATTCTCCGGGCTCAATGAACAGATAAAAAATAAAGATAAAAACTCGAGGCCCAAAAGACCTATGAGCCCATGCTACAACAAGCCCAAGATCTAGATCCAGCCTTTGATCCACCATGCTGACGTCAGTGCCCAAACCTCCTGACGACCACCTCGCGCTGCCAGCCCCAGCGTCGCTCCACCCTAAGGACCTGTCATCACAGGCAGACGCATTCACTCCCGAAGCAAACTCTTACCCCCATGAAGTAGAGGAGCCATACGCCAAAAGCCCCGCATCCCGTCCAATTACACTACCGTCATCTCTTGGCAGCCTCACGCGCCACTACCACACATCAAACATGGCTCCAGATCTGACGTCGGCGGACACAGGAGGGAAGCTCGATTCCCCCTCAGCCCAACCACCAGAGCAACCTGCTAGATCTGGACCCACTACACTCCATGCCGGAGGAAGGCCATCATAACCAATCGCCGGAGACTCAAAGGAGCACCGAGCGCCAGAAACAAGAAGAAGGAGGCCGAGGCCTCCCAATGCCAAGAGGATCCAACGCACAACAGCCTTGAGACCACCTTCATCAGAGACCAGAGAGGAGGGAGACCACTTATCCGAGTCAAAAGAACCAAACTACTGCCGCTGCCGGGAAACTCTAGGAGAGAGCTTCGAGAGAGAGAGCATTTTGACATAAAATAACTTAAAAGGAATGTTTTAAATTACAGAGAGCCTCATCCCACTCTCCATATTTAGGAGCGAGATAACTAAAAGTTATAATAGAGAGCCACTTAGGAGTCTGGTGCAGCTGCTAAAATAGATAAAAAGCTAAACATGCTCTCCAAAATAGCTAAGGAGCCACAATAGAGAGTTTGCTAAAGATGCTCTTATATTTTAGAGAGAAATAACTTAGTTTGATGTTCATACAAATTTTGCCCATTTACATTTCTGAAGAAAGTTACATTTACATTTCTTTTCCTCCTACTTATTTTACTGCATTATTCCACAAAGATTAATAGAGAGCTCTCTAAAATGAGGCACTTGCATGTAATTCTACCAAAGAAGCATAAATTAATGCCATTGCTGATATTGATCAAAGTTTCATGCTTTCCTTTCTCTGCAATGGCTCCATTTTTTACCACAGCAATCAAATCTGCACCCTTGATTGTGGACAACAGGTGAGCAACCACGATTATTGTCCGATCCACCATAATTCGGTCCAATGCATCTTGAACCACACGTTCAGATTCAGCATCAAGAGCACTTGTGGCTTCATCTAGTAGTAATATCTTAGGTGCCTTCAATGTTTTAAAAAGCGCGCGTCAGGCGCGCCTTCAAGCTCAAAAGGCGTGAGGCGTGAAGAAAAGTGAGTCTGTTTTGCAGATGAGGTGCAGAGGCGCAGGAGGCGGAGATGGAGGTGTGGAAGGCGGAGAAATCGCTCCTTAAGGCGTGCTGAGCGTACGCCTGGAAATTTTTTTTTTGTAACACACCAAAACGACGTCGTTTTGGTGTTTTGAGAGGGTTTTCATTCATTTGGTCGTGTATTATACCCGAGCGAAGCCCCAAATCCCTCAACAGCCTCCTCCCCGACTCTTCATTCTCAAGAGCACCTAATCCCAATCCCTTACTCGAAAAGTTGATCAAATCATGAAGAGCCCATATGTTTTTTGAAGAATTGGAACAAGAAGGAGGTATGATCTTGCTTTTCTCTCAACTTTCCTTGCTTTCTTTGGATGTTTCGTGTTTATTTGGCTCTCATTCGAATTCAGTCTCATTCTCTCCCATTCATATTGCTTTCCTTCATTTCTCTGTCTGTCTCTGATTCTCAGTTTCTCACACAAGCACAGATCGATCGAGAGAGGCGAATTGGAGCTCCGGTTATAGAATCCGATCGGCGAGTTTAGTGTCGAATTCGGATCGGCGACTACTGCGTCTGTGCGATTGAAGGTTCGTTGTTCTTTTAAGAGTTCGTATTGTTCTTTAATTTGATTACTGAATTAGCTTTAGTGTTTTTGCTTGATTGTTCATACTGTAGGTGAGTTGTTTGTTCGTGTGAATTGTGTGTGTTGATTTGATTTACATATCCTAGATTTTGTTCTGAACTTCTGATAGTGCATTCCGTGTACGGCTGTGGATGTGATCTGCTTGGTAGTTGGAAGGATGGTGTATCATGGATATGAACATAGCTGTTTCATGACTTCACACATGGTTATTTGATAAATGGCATCCCTTAGTAGACCCGGATCCACAACCTAGATGCTTTGATGTTTATAATTGAACATTCAATTTCAAAGGTTTAATAGGCTGAATTTTTGCTAAGAGAGTAAACAAGTTAAGATGAATATCCTGCCTTTGCTTGTCTTGCTTGTAATTTTGTTCCCCAGTATTGTTAAACCAATTAGCAAAGCAGCTGATGATCATGACTGCCTAGTTTGTGACTATGCATGAACATTACCTTTGATTCCTTTGTAATATTCTCTCTTTGTAATATTCTCTCCTTTATATGTTTGGATTTATTGTAGGTTTGGTGATTTTGTTGAATCATATGGTTTTAGTACTTGCTTATTATGAATGGATGACAATTTATAATGTTTTTTTGGTTACAATAGATGTTCTATATATAAGACTAGTTCTTATGCCTCAAGGCGAACGCCTTGCTGAGGCTCTCCCGGCTACGCCTCAGCCTTTTAAAACATTGTGTGCCTTCATAATAGCTCTTGCAATAGAAACTCTTTGCTTCTGTCCGCAGGACAATTGGACCCCTCGCTCTCCAGTTATTGTATCGTAACCCTGCATTGTTTTTAAATGTAACATGCATGAGTCTTCAACATTTATGCAGCGCCAAGGTAATATAATATTAATACTGAATGTAGCGAAAAGAATTTGCTAAAACTTTTTAACTCAGCACTCACATGTTGTAAACTACTAATGAACTGGTGTTCATTTGCGAGTTCTGCAGCCGCTATAATTTCAGCCTCGGTTGCCTCTCCATCCTTTCCATATGCAATGTTGGCTCGGATAGTGTAATTAAACAATAGAGCCTCCTGGCTCACCAGCCCAATTTGCTGTCTCAACCACTTAAACTGTAGTTTCTGGATTTCGATTCCATCCAATGTAATGTGACCAGAGTTGGGGTCGTAAAATCTCTGCAGCAAAGAGACCACTGTCGATTTCCCACTTCCACTTTCACCAACCAGACCAATTGTCTAAATAACATAATTTAAGGGTAAGTTCCAAAATCTTTTGTAGTGCTAGAAAACAGAGAAGAGTATTACTTGACAGTTGACACTACAGTACCTTCCCATGAGGCCATGACTAATGGTCAAGCAAAGATCGTTGAAAATTTGCACGTCAGTGTTAAGAGAGTAGGAGAGAGTCAAGCTGAAAATGGTTCAGATCATGATGAACACGTGTCGTGATTTGCTGCAGTTTGTTACACCAGTAATAGAAACAGAGTAGTATAAATAGTCATGCTTAGCTATTTTTCATTTAGTTGAGAAAACTGTACGGTTACTAAAGTTCAATACAATTGGTTCTCTGTTTTTTCTCTCTGCCTTTCTTCGTCTTCTTCCTTCTCTAGCTTAGGGTTTCATTCACCATTGTTGCTTCAATTTCAAGCTTTTTCACTGTGACTATGAGTTTTAGCATGGTATCAGAGCCCATGGTGGCCTGACCAGTGCTCGATCACTCTTCTTCCGCTGCAATTTCACTCTTCAAAACCCTAGATTGATTCAAATTTGTTCAATTACCAAATCAAATACCAAATTCATGTGCAATTACGAAGCAAAATCATCAACCAAAGCACGATTTCAAGTAGATCTGTAGCTATTCATTCTCAATTCCTCAGTTCCTCTTCCTCTAAAGTTTCGTTCGAACATTGAGTATCAAAATCATACAAGAGTCGCAAGATTCGTAGTTGTTCATCTTCAAGTTCCAGAAATCTGTTCATCATCAAGATTCAACCTGTCTCAACCTCAACAATGGCGTGCTCATCAAATCAGGCATGTACTGTTATTTCCGTTAGACTCGATGAAACCAATTATCACATTTGGTTGTTTTTGATGCAACATTATCTTCGTGGCCATGGTTTACTCAAATTTGTCGATGGTTCATATCCTTGTCCATCACAATCTGTTATTTGTAATGATGGTTCACTCTTAGCTAGCAATTCAAATGCATATGAGCGTTGGCTGGAACATGATAGCTTCGGTATTTCTATGATTACCAACACACTTTGTCCTGATGCTCTTACTTTGGTAGTTGGCTGCCAATCTGCAGTGGAGGTATGGCTTACTCTCAAGAAAAGATATGCTAATGTATCTGAGTCTCGTATAATGCAATTGAAGTCTGCTATGCAAAGTATACAAAAGGGATATGATTCTATAGAGAAATACCTGTTGAAATTTAATAGCATAAGGGATCAATTAGCTGCAGTTGGTGTTAGAATGACTTATCAAGATGTGAAAGTACTGATTCTTGCTGGTTTACCTAGTGAATATGGTCATACTAGGCAAATTATTAGAGGCAAAAGTAATGTTGATTTGGAAGAAGTGAGATCTTTGTTGTTGTCTGCTGAGTGTGAAATTGAATTGGAAAATAAGTCTGCATCCTTAGCTCCTTTTGCTGCAAAGCCTGTAATGTTATCTCAAAATGGCATGTTTCACAACCCTAACTATGGGATGAACTCTGGTTTGATGCCATCTTCTGATTTTGGTCAACCTTTTGGGATGCAATCTATCTTACTCTCTTCCCTTGATAATCATGGAGTCACTCAGAATAGTATGAGCCCTTGTGTGAACTAAGACATGACTAATATGCATCAATATAGTGCTTCCCCTGCAACCACACAATATGGCTTTGTCACTCCACAGACCACTATGACTGCAAGTACTGGTTTTGCTGTGCCACCCACATCAGTTACTTCACCAACCACATTTCAGCACAACTTCAATTTGCCCAATGGGAGCTATCAGTCTATGTCATCTATGGGAAATAACACATTCATGATGACCAACAATTTGGGAACTGAAGGAAGCTACAATTCAATGCCATCCCGATTTGATTTCTCACATCAGTCAGCTGGTTGTCTTGCTCAAAATGGTTGTAATGTGTCTGTGTCATATGGTAATCAACAGCAACAAGCTCCTACAATGAATAATTGCAACTACAACAATCTTTCACAACAGAATGCAGTGATGCCGCAACAGCAATTGTCTCAGAAGAATGCACAAACTGTAGCATCTAAAAATGGTTATCAGCAGGGTGTTTTTAGCAACTCATATTCTGATGGTGGCTACTCAGATGACAATGTTTCATATCCAAATGACAAGGGTACAAACAACTACAACAACAGGACCAATAACAATAATGCAAAACCAAGAAACACAGGGAATTTCAACAATGTCATTGTTTGCCAAATCTGTGAAAAACCAGGTCATGGTGCATGGAAATGCTTTCAGAGAAACACTCGGCCACAAAATGGTGCCTCTACCTCATCTGTGATATGTCAGATATGCAAGAAACCCGGGCACTCTACCGTAAGCTGTAGATACTTGAAATTTTCAACCAATTCTCACAATGGTCATCAAGCAATTCTTGCCTATTGTCAAAATACACCACCGACTCATGGAGTGTGGCACATTGATTATGGAGCTACAAACCATATGACCTCCAACAGCAATCACTCACCACTGCAGAAAGTTCTGAAGACACATCACTATGCAACAATTCTTAAATTTCCAGTTCCATATTTACTTATCCCTGCTGCAACCTAGTACTTGATAATCAAGCACTAGTTTGAGGGGGGATGTTAAGAGAGTAGGAGAGAGTCAAGCTGAAAATGGTTCAGATCATGATGAACACGTGTAGTGATTTGCTGTAGTTTGTTACACCAGTAATAGAAACAGAGTAGTATAAATAGTCATGCTTAGCTATTTTTCATTTAGTTGAGAAAACTGTATGGTTACTAAAGTTCAATACAATTGGTTCTCTGTTTTTTCTCTCTGCCTTTCTTCGTCTTCTTCCTCCTCTAGCTTAGGGTTTCATTCACCATTGTTGCTTCAATTTCAAGCTTTTTCATTGTGACTATGAGTTTTAGCAGTCATGTCTACTAGGATACTTGAAACTGACACGGTGAAATTCAATTTCTCATTTCACATTTTCTATTGTCATGCCGGAGTTATCACTAGAGTCTATTCTTGATTTCCGGTCAAGAATCGCGAATATTGAAGCAGCAGAACCCTTTCCTTTATTTACATCAGGTGCTAGGGAGCTTGACTGGGCGAGTCCAACAGAAGCCATAGTGACAGCAAAGAAAACCTGCATAACCGGAGAGGAAAATGTTAACACAATAGGCTGGTAAACAGTAAATAGGTTTCGACTAATGAGTATTTATTTAACAGCTGCCAATATAGTACTAAAGGTTTGTAGGACAAGGCAGAAAAACTTTCCTGGAAAACTGCAGAAGTAGACCTCCAATATAAAAAATTACGGCGAACACTGAAAACTATAAGAATAGAGAGAGCCCAAAACCTATCCTAGAAACCAACCCTTGTCTTATCCCCGTCTTAATAGGGCCTTCACATTTTTTCTTGTACAACTCCATCACCTTCTGTTCAGCACAAAAGGAAGCAATTGTCCGAATACTCCCCACAGCATCACTAGCTACTTGGCTTGCGTCCTCGTACATTTTCTGCGACCATTAAAATTTCAGCATTTGATTTGTTAGTTATGGATTTGAAACACAACATCAGGTCCTCCATGCTATATCTTGTTTGAAAATTTTTGAATTTGGAAAATTACCTTTGCATCTGCACTAAATCCTTTCATGTACTGGACTTGAAAATATCCATTTACTCCTAATAAAGGTAACAGAACAAGCATTAGAAGAGAAAGTTGCCAATTCGCACCAAAAACAATAATCATCCCAGCAATTGCTGTTGCTGTATTCTGAATCACCAAACCAAGAACATCTCCAACAAGCCCTCTCAAAGAAGCTGCTGCATCCGTAGAAAGCCTTGTCCCAATTGCACCAATTGAGTTCTCAGCTTCATCAAACCAACTTACTTCCATGTTTACCCCCCTTCTCAAAACACATTGCTCAAACTCATCTTATTAACCGGCAACCAGCCACAGCAAAGAGGCATGCTCTTGACGATTGTGCCAAGAAAGATACCACTCCAAGAATAACAAAGATTGTTGCCCAAAACTTTGAATTCTGACTGGAGTTCATGAGGTGGCTCAAAGAAGCTCTTGATTACAGTTGACAACAAACTACCATAAACAGGGAAGATTACCCCATTGATTGCTGCAACTATAGTACCTAGAAGTAGCACTGGTATCTCTGGCAGCTAAGAGAGACTCCTGGAGGCCCTTCTGATGGTACTTAAGTAGGAACATCAGGTTCTACAGTTGTTGCTTCAAGTATACCGCTTGCAGTAGGATTACCATATGAGATTAAGAATGAGTGAAGACTGCCACTTCTTGGAGATGATTTCTCAGAACTTAGACAAGTATGTTCCGAGTGTTCTGACACAGAACTAGTTTCTTGCAACCTTATAAGCCTGCTATATGCTCCATCGGGATCCCTGCTTAGCTCAGAATGTGATCCTGCACAGTTGCAAGAGATCAATATTGTATGAAAGCAATGGTATCAGCTCAAGCGATGGGCTACAATGATAGTAGTCCGGTCAACCATAATTCTGTCCAACCACCACAGGTGGTCGAGTTGCTAAGAGCCTTTAAGTGTGGAACCCCCACACCCGGATTCGAATCCCGCCGACGCTTATTAGAGTTAAATCCCAATATATTCTTGGTGGCCAGGGGGGAGGAAGCTTTCTAACAAGATCCTCCGAGCACAGATTAGTCTCTGGGCTCAGGAAGCCTTTGAGGACACTGTGTGATTGCCAAATCAAAAAAAAAAAACTATAATTCTGTCCAGTGCCTCCTAAACAACTTTTTCAGATTCTGTGTCAAGAGCGCTTGTGGCTTCATCTAAAAGTAAAATTCTTGGCTTCTTCCGAATTACTCTAGCTATAGCAACTCATTGCTTTTGTCCCCCTGATAGTTGAGTTCCATGCTCACCAACCAGTGTATCTATTCCCTATACAATATAATCCAATCACAAGAACCATGAATTAGGGGGAAAAAAAAACAAGAGTTGTGATAACTTGTTATATATTGGAATAATATGAAACTTTCCATCAGCAGCGTTTGAAGCCTTTGAGGACATCATGTGATTGCCAAATCAAAAAACAAAAAAAAAACTATAATTCTGTCCAATGCCTCCTAAACAACTTTTTCAGGAAGCCTTTGAGGACATCATGTGATTGCCAAATCAAAAAAAAAAAAAAACTATAATTCTGTCCAATGCCTCCTAAACAACTTTTTCAGATTCTATGTTAAGAGCGCTTGTGGCTTCATCTAAAAGTAAAATTCTTGGCTTCTTCAGAATTACTCTAGCTATAGCAACTCTTTGCTTTTGTCCCCCAGATAGTTGAGTTCCATGCTCACCAACCAGTGTATCTATTCCCTATTGAAAGTACTAGAATGGCCTAGAGGGGGGATGAATAGGCAAGTCACTCCTAAATGCACTCAATTTTCTTAACGTTGCTAAGGGATTGAAAAATGCTTGCTATCCCTAACCAATGAGAACAGAACAAATGAAATTAACGTGTGCACAAAGAACAAGAACAGAGAACAAAAACACAAAGATTGTTTACGCAGTAAAACCCTCAACGTGAGGTAAACAACTGCGGGGCCTTAACTCTTGAAGGCCAAGTGCTCAAGCACACACTATAAGATCATAAACAAATTACAAGGTATACTTACAACCTCTCGGATAACTCTGGACTCGGTTACCTCTAGCTAAACTCTTCTTTAGCCCGATTGAACTACCTCACACCAATTTGTCTACAGCTTCTAGATGTGCTTCACTCGTCTTGAATACTTCAATCTTTAATTCTCAAACATGCTTGATTCCCAAGTGAACTCGTAGGACATTCGAACATGTAGAATGATATGAATGATTTATGAGTGCATTCTTGACTCGTAGGTTCACTTTGACATGGAACAAATGAACCAACGATCAAGAAACGGCTTTGCCTTTTGATACAAATAACTTTTTTGTCGTGCAAAGCATAATCCCAAAAAACCTAAATGCAAAGCCTATATTTGCGTCAAAAATAGAACTCCCCCTAAAACAATTAGGGTGTGATTAAGTCTATTAAAAGCAAATTGATACCAAATAGGAATCAAATATCCTGAAAAGATAACAAGACACAATACAATTAGGGTGTGATTAAGTCTATTAAAAGCAAATTGATACCAAATAGGAATCAAATATCCTGAAAAGATAACAAGACACAATAAAGATTTTATCTTAAATAAAATATATATCTATGCTCTAGATAGCACACGTCCAAATCAGAGACTTAACCACTATAAAAACACTTGATATGGATTTCCTTTAAAAGACTAGCCAACTGGACAACGTACCAAGCAAGGACTCAATACAGACTACTAAAGGATTGAAGTACAGCTATCAATCCCAATACTCAGCGCGCTATGCAAAATGCAATGAATGAACCTTACCTGAAATGTCATATGAATCAGTTCGGGTCATGTCGGCTCACCAATCTTGAACTTCAATTCCATTCTTCTCAAGTACAATTCTTAACCTAGGACTCAGTAGTTTTGTATAGGGAATGCCAACAATACAAGTACTTATACTAACACCTATACAATCCAATCACAAGAACCATGAATTAGGGGAAAAAAAGAAGAAGAAAAAAACCAGAGTTGTGATAAATTGTTATATATTGGAATAATATAAAACTTTCCATCAGCAGCGTCCCCCTGTGCCTCATCCTACTATTTCATTTCCACTTGAAAGATTCATACTTGAATTTAACAAAATTGGGAATAAGTGTAAAATATATGTTACAAAATGCTTGAGTAAGCTTCCGTCATTGTGAAAAATATAGAGAATTCAAATGTTAAAGATAGAATAATCAAAGAGCATAAACTGTAATACCTGAGGCAGTAAAGCTATGAATTTTGCAGCATTGGCAAGCTCAGCAGCAGTTGCTATCTCTTCAGTAGTAGCACCATCCTTTCCAAACGCAAATTATCTTTAATGCTACCAGTAACAAAAACTGGTTCTGGTTTACAAGGCCTATTTTCTGTCTGATCCATTTCAGTGGAACTCTTTGATATTAACACCGTCAATAAGAACTTCACCAGCCTGGGGGTCATAAAATCTCTCAATCAAACTGAGTACAGTAGATTTACCACTTCCGCTTTCTCCAACCAAAGCAGCAGTTGCACCACTAGGTATTGAGACACAAAATCCATGGAATATTTGCTCATCCAGTCTTGTGGGATAACTAAAACAAACTTCCCGCAGTTCTATGTCTCCTCGAATATCTTGTAATACCCTCCCATTAGTATCATACGCATCTATCTTTGGCTTTCTGTTAATTGTCTCAAACATCTTATCAGCTGAAGCTTGTCCAGGAGCAAATGCAGTGATGCAAGGAGACACTTTCCCAAGAGATCTGAAAATTTATAAAGAAAAAGTAAGCATATCTTGATATTTACTGAAGCATCAAATATCAAAATATGGAGTTAATTAAGGTGGGAGGGAGAGTGGCCAGAAAATTTTGGGGATCCCGTTTACAAATCGTATAGAGTGCAACTTACAGTGAGCCAATTACCACAGAAAAAATTACTATCATGGCATCTTCTCCCTTGTATCCTTTTTCAAGTATCATTATTCCACCAAAGTACCAAACCATACGGCAAAGCATAAGTACAGAATACCAAAAGCATAAGTACACCAGAACCCAAACCAGATGCCCAACACTCTTGCACACCGGACTTGTAAGCTTTATTCAAGGAGTTATTGTAGTTAGATATAGCTTGCTTCTCCCCTGTGAACGATGCAACGTGCATGTGAAATACCTGTCATTTTGTACTTGTATAAAAAGAGAAAAAGTAAAAAACCAATAAAGTTTAAGACAAGGATTCATACAGTTCTGATAGAACCAATTGTCTCCTCTACCACAATTGCTCCTCCTGAATATGCAGCTTGTCCATGGGACGCCAATTTCACCATGAAATGGTTCATGACAGCACCAGATAAGACAAGAGGGGGAATAGAGGATAGAATGACAAGGGTGAGAAGCCATCCCTTAAAAAAATGCTATAAAGTAGCTGCCTATGAATGTTGCAACTACTTGGAAAAAAGTTTCTACCTGCAATAAGAATAATGAATGAAATATAGGTTAGTGGGAGAAAATGGCAAAAACTTGTGTCATTTTTCTTGCATGTCAAATGTAAAATACATACATTCTCGCTCATTGCCTCTTTAATGAGCAGAGTATCACCTGACATCCTCCCAAGAATTTCCCCAGAGTTGATTTCTTGATAAAAAAAGATGACATCTTGCCTCAGTATGGTCTTCAAGTATAAACTTCGTATTCATGCAGCCCGTCTCTCTCCAGTGCTCATCCCGCATGACATCTCTAACACACAGAAATCAAGTATTTCACTTTTGCACCGGGCCAAACAATTTATTAAAGAGAGACTGCAAGTTTATTTTAGCAGGACCCAATGTACTTACGTAGAAATGCTGCAGCAGCACCCCCAAGAGCCAAGTAAACATACTTTAGAGCCACCTGGGGATAAATTTTTCAAATTAGATCTGATTAAAGCTACCTATGGAAAGTTGCATACACAGACAATTTAGTGACAAATAGTACGTATCACATAGTTCTGAACTTATACTGCATTAAGTGGAACTTTATTGTTTCATACTGTGTACTGGACTAATTCAAGCTATTATATAGATGTTCCATCACCAGTGATGACTATATATCTGGTTTTGGTCCCAGAAGACTCACCTTGGAAACTGCATCAGCCACTCTCTTGTTATTCCCAGTTTCTCTAAAAGAAGTAATTAGATCTCCAGAGATTTTGGTCAGTAGAGGCATACAGAGTCCATTACCAATAGCGCTAATTGTACTAACAGACATTAACAGGTAATCCATGGAATCGGCAAAATAGAAAAGTTTGTAAAGCGGAGCTGTTTTAGTTCCATCCTCCTTGCTCTTGATTGTATCTTGTCTGTTTTCGTTGGAACCCTCCGTCACTGCTGGATGGCTATTTGTTGCACTTTCTTGTTTGGTTATTGCATCTCCATCCAAGGGATTCTCCTCAGCCATGTTTCACTAAACCTCAGAAAACTTGGGTGATGAGATTACAGCTGCAAGAAAAAAAATCTGGTCTGGATTAAAAGAAAGAAACTAACATGTAAACAAAGATTCGTTAATAATGCATGCTAAAAAAAGGCATGATGA
This sequence comes from Rosa lucieae, assembly GCA_024704745.1. Taxonomy (NCBI): domain Eukaryota; kingdom Viridiplantae; phylum Streptophyta; class Magnoliopsida; order Rosales; family Rosaceae; genus Rosa; species Rosa lucieae. The sequence continues at coordinate 16,307 of JANPXK010000783.1, forward strand.
AAGACAAAGAGAAAGAAACCAATGGACCTAACTCTGCATGCTAAAAACAGAGACACTAATGGGAAGACATAATAACAAACACCATCACTATGCCAAAAACCTTATCAGACAACGGTGGAAAACTGTTGTGTGATATGAGAGCCACCGTTGTAGACGGTGGAAAACTGTTGTCTGATGAAAATTCAGACAACAGTGGAACACAGTTGTCTGAGAAACACACATACGACGGGTATGTGTTAAAAGTGTTGTCTGATAGCTCGGTAGATGTCTTGGCAGATGCCAGGAGCAGCTGCACAGCAGTTGCGGCATTGCCTTCAGACAACAGAACTTGTTTAAATCCGTTGTTTGTTAAGCTTTTTAGACAACAGAGTTTTAGTGTTTTCTGTTGTGTGAGAGTAAATTAGAAAACTTATTTTTCGAAAAAACCATTGTCTGATATATGAGAAATCTGTTGTATGACTATTTAAACATGAACAATTCTTAGGTTCAACCCTAGGGTGAATGAGCAAATTCACTCTCTCTTGTGATTAACGTATAATAACTTTATAATTTTTTAATCCAACCGTTCATGTTGTATAACGTAATATAAAGATTAACTCTGTAAAAAATCAATTAAATTGAAGACCTTTTAGTTATTCATTTCTATGAATTACATGGACGGTTCATCATAGTAGTAGTAAGTGTTGTTAGAACCATTCATTTGTTTGATTCAATTAGATAATTAAACGATTTCCGATTTGATTGATTATTTACAGAGATGATCTTTAAAGAATAATTTAAGATATAGACCGTTGGATTAGATATAGACCGTTGGATTATAAATTTATAAGTAAAAATATGTTAATCGACAACGGGGGTGAATATGATCATTCACCCTAGGGGTGAACCTAAGAATTGTTCTTTAAACATCCATTTTACCTAATGAACAGTAGTGATCAAATGGAAATAAAATTTGATGCAAACAATAAAATGAACTAATAGTACTCCAACTGATTACACACATTGATATACGTGTAATTATATCTAAAACACTAGAATTGAGTTAATCCTCATGTCAATTATTATGTAACTAATCTATTTTTATTTATCTTGTAGCAAAGAAGCGGAGTTGAGAGTTTTGGAAGAAAATGATGCAAAAGTGGGGCTATTTGGAGTTTCCGACAAAATGACAATTTGCCAACCCGGTCAAAGCATGGTCAATGCAAGCTAAGAGTTACATATGGAGTGGGTGGTGTATTTGATGATGCAAGCTAAGAGTATTTTACTTTATTTTATTTTTATTTTTCATTGTATGCTTTTAAGTTATTCTAGCGCCAATTACCTCGGTTAGGTCCAACACCTAATCCCCAAGGTACGATAATCAAGGTTTTAATACTTCCCTTACTTGACAACGATTCGTACGCTTGCGAGAGTTTATGAACCAAGTCACCAACCAATATTTTGAACTTCAAAATACATTGGATCCACCAAGATACAATTATTATTGGTCATTGTTCCACAAAATCATGAATCGGTGACAATTTATTGTTTAACGTTGCATCAGGGAAAAAAAAACATTTGTGTGCTAGAAATGAATTAATGATTATCAGACTATCCCACTTCGGCCACGACTAATGCTTGCTCCTGCTGCTCTTTTTTTCTTCTACTTCTGGCCCCCTCCCCCCATCTTGTTTCAAGAAGCTGCACACAATACTCCCACATCGAAGCCACACTACCCATGACCAATATAACAAAATGACACATGCAAGAAGCTTCAAAGAAAGTGTTAGGTAATTATCTAGCTAGTAAACCAAACATTAGTTAGCAATTGCTGAACCCTTCAGATAAACAAAAATTACCAAACTGTCGTAAGAGGCTTTATTGGGATATCTGAAGCAAATAAATTACCAACTGCAGGGGTGAGGCTTTATTGGGATATCTGGCCTTCCATGAATAAAATTTGCAATCTAGCCGCTCCTATGTAGGGTGTTTGGATTGCTAGTGCAGTACGTCAAACATCCTACATAGGAGCAGCTAGATTGCAAATTTTATTCATGGAAGGCCAGATATCCCAATAAAGCCTCACCCCTGCAGTTGGTAATTTATTTGCTTCAGATATCCCTATGTAGGATGTTTGACGTACTGCACTAGCAATCCAAACACATAAGCAAAGCCAAAACAGAGCACCGACAGACTGAAAGCCAAACTAAATCCTAAAGAACTTCAAGTCTAATAGAACTTATAAATTTTCGGGCTTGCTCAAGCCTCTCAAGGTATTTATGCTTTAATTAATAAAATCATTGACTGTCACAGTGCACCATACATATTAATAAAGGTTAACAGGTAGAAAGAACAAGTCAAATGCAACCGCCCTACACAGATTTGCAGACACACAAAAACACATTGAATCACACAACCCAACTTGGTTTAGTAAATAAAAGTTTAGCACTAAACTGAGAGAGAATGACTTCAAAAGCTCCAATACTGAACACCAAGTTTTAAGGCTTCAACCGACAAACATCTCATATGACTGAAAATTGAAACAAGATGCAGAATCCATTTCTACATTATATTTCAATATCCCAGAAATCTTTATCATTCAGAAATTGCAATCAAATCTATAAAGGGCAATATTGATCAAGGAACAATCCAAGTAATATGATTTGGTGTTGTAGCAGAGAGCCATGAGTGTTGTTTCTCAATTAGTCATCAATGTGAGTGTATATGATAGAACCTAGTATAGGAAGTGATTCATGCCTGATCAAAAGCAGGAAAAATATAATCTGCAAATTAGATTTCCACAATAGCTCGATTGCGCGCCCTATCTACATGAAACCAAGAATTAATGAGGCTTGTAGTATCAATACGTTAAAACTGAAACTGAAGTAAAATCTAAATCTGCTCAGTAATCCCAAATTCCCAATATTAATCATCTGTAACAACAGAAAGCTAACTGGCTCATTAAATACCTCTGTGTTATCCTTTGCTTGCATCTTAGTTGTCAGCTTCTTTTGGACAGGGGAGATGCACATTATAGGATTAATCAAGTCATAGCATCTACACAGATAAATTCCATAGTTTTGGTTCCAGAAACTTTATGAAAGTGTGAATACAAAAGCCTACACTAGAATAACAGCACCCAACATATACAACTACTTATTTATTTAAGCTTTGGTGCTCATTAATTAGGTTCCCTAAGATGAGATGAACAAAAGGAATACTGACTCATACCCAATCCATTATAGAGACGCAATTTTTACCTGCGGTGGAGATGAAGATCAATGTTGGTGCTCCAAAATTCCTTTATTATCATATAGATATTGGTGCCTAACATAAATTCAAGAAATTTACAGAGGTCAAACAAGCACCCAACAATACTTGCTATGATATTTTCAAGCAAGCACCCAAGACAAACACAAAGACAGCCCAAGTTATAGCAGAATCCATTTAACAACGATTGGAAACAAATTTAGGATACATTTTTAAAATAACATATGTCCTGGATACATTTTTCCAATAACATACGTTTCTTCATTGATGCATATTAACATATTATTATAATTCAGAAAGCATCAAAGCTAATACAATCCTATTTAGGCACATAAATGGTTGGAAATGTTACTGACCTTATCATTGGAGTTCACAATGACCTCGTTTCTTTCATCTGAGGCTGACCTTGACAAACTGATCAGATTTTCCATGCTCTGAATGATAATTAAAAGAAAATAAAAAATGTCCTTGCTTAGAAGCACTTATATGCGAATACATCTTGCCAATGTGTAGTAGCTACGAAAATAAAAGGTATGGTATTAGGAAAAACTTAAGAAATTATTTTACATTATAGATTGAATATGAAAGAGTCTTGTGAAAAGAGAAAAAAAAAAACAATAACAAAAAACAAATAACAAAACAAAACAAATAAAGAAAGCCACAAAAGATGTCAAGAAACTGTCTTTGGGGTAAATTGCTGCCAATCTAATCAACTATCTGCAATGAAAGGCACTAGAATCCATAATTATAAATTAACTAAAACACAGCTTCTGTATTATTTCCTCTCAATTCCATCAATCAGAACAGAAACTCCAAAACAAAACACACATTAATTAAAACTTGACCAAAAAAACATCAAAGTTTGAAAAGGAAGGAAGAGAGCTAGTACATACTTGCGGGTTTGGACGGTGGTACAGGTCAATTGGGTGAGGCAGACGACAGAGCCCTTATGAACTTGTCCTCCGCCGTGATCTTCAATATTGTCCCCTCCATTAACCGCATGTCCATCGCTGGAAAATTGAAGGAAAATTCGTAACTGAAATTGATTCTGAAGACGGAGAGTTGAAAGATAAATTGGGTGGAGGACCTTACGGTGTCGTTTCGCTCCTTCTTTTCCCAAATCCTAATCTTCTTTCTTGAGCGCCGCCGTCTTGATCTCATTGAATCTCTTGGATGCCCCGGCCATTAACTAGTGAGATCTATTGGAGGTTTCGAAGACCCTGCCTTCATATTCCTTGATGAACTTCTTCATCCCAATACGCAGAACTAGCAGATCGAAGAACCTCCTTTTTTTCAGTATGAAGAACCCTAATCCCAAGTCAAGATAGCGGAGAAAGGAGAATAATAACATGCCTCTTCAAATTCAAAAATCGGAAATCGAAGAAAAGAGGGGTTGGGGTTTGCGACTCAGAGAATTGCAGAGAGGGAAGTGAAATGAGAGAGAGGGGAAGTGTGGAAGTTTTTTTGGCTGAAAACTTTCTAAGGCCAAAGTGGAAGTAGTCAAATAAGACAAGATTGAGAGAATAGTTTTTCTGATATCTTATTACACCCATTATGTGGTGTATATAAACAGACTACAATTGTACTACAACTATTGTGTACTACTATACTACACAACCTATACAAGGTAAGTAGTTACAACAATATATTCCCTTATAGTCTATTCCTAATAGGGAACAATGACTCACACTAACACTCCCCCTCAAGTTGGCGCATATACATCAACCATGCCCAACTTGCTTAGTGAGTCATAAAATGCCTTCCTAGAAACCGCTTTGGTGAGTACATCTGCAAGTTGCTCTTCGCTTCGAACATAAGGGAAGCTAATAATTTTGGCATCTAATTTCTCCTTTATAAAGTGACGATCAACCTCCACATGCTTAGTACGATCATGCTGTACTGGATTCTGTGATATGTCGATGGCTGCCTTGTTGTCACAATACAACTGCATGGTATTTTTGAGTTTGAAACCCAGATCACGTAACAGATTTCTCAGCCACAACAACTCACACACTCCGTGAGCCATACCTCTATACTCTGCCTCAACACTAGAACGTGCCACAACTTTCTGTTTCTTACTCTTCCATGTAACCAAATTACCTCCCACAAAAGTAAAGTAACCTGATGTTGACCTCCTATCTGTGATATTTCCAGCCCAATCTGCATCTGTGAAGCCACAAACCTCAAGAATGTTATTGTGTTTAGAAAACAGTATTCCCCTTCCTGGAGCTGACTTCAAGTACTTCAGAATTAGCATAACAGCATCCATGTGACTCTCACTCGGATTATGCATGAACTGACTCACCACACTCACTGCATATGCAACATCTGATCTAGTATGAGCCAAATAAATCAAGCACCCAACTAACCTCTGATAACGAGATCGATCAGTAGGTACCTGATCTGGATACTCAGCTAAACAATGGTTCTGCTCAATAGGAGTATCAATAGGTCTGCAATCCAACAAACCTGTCTCTGTCAGCAAGTCAAGGACATACTTCCTTTGGCATAGATAGATTCCTTCTCTCCCCCTGGCTACCTCAATTCCTAAGAAGTACTTAAGTTCTCCCAAGTCCTTCATCTCAAACTCAGAGGCTAGTTGTCCCTGCAGTCTATCCATCTCAACAGTATCATTGCCAGTGATTACCATATCATCCACATAAATAATTAGAGCTGTTACCTTCCCTTGTTGATGCTTGAGGAACAAGGTATGGTCTGAGTTGCTCTGTCTGTAACCAACCTTCCGCATGAACTGTGAAAATCTTCCAAACCAAGCACGAGGTGATTGTTTGAGACCATACAGAGACTTTCTCAATTTGCATACAAAACCACCTGGAGAAGCAACTACATATCCAGGTGGAAGGCTCATGTACACCTCTTCGACTAACTCTCCATGAAGGAACGCATTCTTAACATCAAACTGTCGGAGTGGCCAATTTAAACTAGCAATAAATGAGAGCAGAACCCGAATGGTGTTCATCTTGGCAACAGGAGCAAATGTTTCATCGTAGTCTATACCATATGTCTGAGTAAACCCCTTTGCTACAAGGCGTGCTTTGTACCGATTCACTGATCCATCTGCATTATGCTTCACTGTAAACACCCAATGACAACCTACAGCTTTCTTGCCTAGTGGTGGAGGCACAAGTTGCCAAGTATTGTTCTTCTGCAACGCCTCCATCTCTTCCTCCATTGCCTTCCTCCACTTTGGATCCCCCAACGCATCCTGCACTTTGTTAGGTACTGATACAACAGATATTTGATTCACAAATGATTCATATGACTTAGACAACCTCCTAGTGGACATATAGTTGGCTACTGGATATGTTGATTTTGCAGTAAGAGTAGGTTCATATCTTTTGGCTGATTGACCTCGAGTGGTCCTATGTGGTAACACATATTGCTCAACATTAGACTCACTACTACTAGTATCAGTGGATGGACATACCTCAAATGGATGATCTTCAGTACCAGGAAGCTGTGGCTCAGGGATAGAAGCGATGGTAGGAGGGGCAGTTGTGTCTCCAACCTCATTCCGAGTGATGGGAACTGGTGCTTCTTCTGTTGGAGGCGGCGAGCTAATATTTTCAATCGGATCCGTCAAAATACCTCCTGGCTGTGTGGCTTCTCCTTCTCCCTCTGATTCCTCTCCCTCTCCATGATATAGCTCTTCAAAATATGAATTCTCCCCCTGAAGAGCTGTATCTGAAGAGGAGAAATAACTCATGTCTTCAAAGAAAGTAACATCCATAGTGACATAATACTTGCTGGTGGGTGGATGATAGCACTTGTACCCCTTCTGATGACCTCCGTAGCCAACAAACACACACTTAAGGGCCCGGGCATCCAACTTAGACCGCTGATTTTTTAGTACATGGACAAAGGCAACACAACCAAAAACACGAGCTGGAAGATTGTGAAAGGATGGTAAGGAGACATAGGAGGCGAGAACCTCAAATGGAATTTTGCCCTGAAGGACACTGGATGGAAGACGATTGATAAGATGAGAGGAAGCATGTATAGCATCGCCCCAAAGATACTTAGGCATATGAGCACTAAAAAGAAGGGCCCGAGCCATATCAAGTAAATGACGGTTTTTCTGTTCGGACACTCCATTCTGTTTTGGTGTTTGTGGACACGTGGTTTGGTGAACAATCCCATGGATTTTAAAAAACTCTTGGAACACATGATTAACATACTCCCCTCCATTGTCAGAACGAAGGACTTTAATGGTGCTATGATATTGGGTCTGAACAAGATTACGAAAGGTTTGAAAAGCGGGGAGGACTTCATCTTTGGTTTTAAGAAGAGCAACCCATGACAATCTTGTACAATCATCAATAAACAACACGAAATATCGCATACCCGATACAGTAGGCTCTCTAGAAGGTCCCCAAACATCAGAATGAATCAACTCAAAAGGAATAACACTTTTATTAGAAATACTAGGAGAATAAGTAGCACGATGACTGTTGGCTAAAACACATGTTTCACAATGTAATACTGACTCATCCACACCAATAAACAGAGTAGGCATGGTTTTCTTCATAAGACTAAAAGATGGATGCCCTAAACGGCGATGCCACAACCAAATCTCACTTAGCTTATCAGAAGTCGAAGTCAAAGCGGCTCGGGACTGTGCTCCTGGTTTCTCTCCTGCGTATGTCTGATCCAGATGGAACAACCTGCCCCTCAGATACCCCCGACCGACTATCTCCCTGGAGAGAAGATCCTGAAAAATCACATACATAGGGTAAAAGGTTACAGAGCATTTAGACTCAGTGTTCAATTGTGGGACAGATATCAAGTGATGAGATAAGTCAGGCACATATAACACATTATGAAGTTCTAAAGTGGGAGTAATACGCACTGACCCTGCCCCTAACACAGGAAAGGCCTCACCATTGGCATTGGTTACATAGGACACTGATGGGGAAGACAATTCAGTAAAATATGATTTGTCATAAGTCATATGATCGGAGGCACACCAGAATCAATAATCCATGTATCAGAACCAACAAAGTTAGAAATCTGTAAAGCCAAACCAATTTTACCCCGACCCGCTATAGAGGCTGTAGGGGTAGCTCCACCTGCTGTATGATGATCTTGGCCAGCCACTCCATAGAAATCTGGTTCTTGGACCAAGTGAACTGCAGCTACTTTCCCCTTAAGGCGATAACCTTGTTTTTTAGGTTTAAGGTGTGGGTTCAACTTCCAACAAGTCTCCCGAACATGCCCAAGATCGTTGCAATAAGAGCATTGAGGACGAGGACGGTTGGAGAAGCCTTGCGGAAAACCTTGCTGATGAAGTGGGGCTGAACTCTGTTGCTGAAGGAAAGGTGCAGGTGACTTGGCCAGAATGGCTAGGCTAGATACTTCAACCTGTGCATGTTTGACACTTTCCTGCTGAGACTCATCCTTGCGGATGTATGTAAAAGCTGTGTTCAAACTAGGAGGGTCTGTCATTCTGAGCAATTCTCCCTTGGCACTGCTATGCTTCTCATCAAGCCCTCTCAAGAAGACATGAACCCTTTCTAGCTCCTTCTCCTTCTGGTACCACACAAGATCTTCCTGATTCTTGATCTTGCAAGGACGCTTCTGATCAATTTCAGCCCATACATTCTTCAGTTTGGTGAAAAACACTGACACTGGTTGCCCATTCTGTTGCATTCCTTGCTATATTTTTAAATAATTGCGGGCCGGGCTTTATTAAAAATCAAAGGATCCAAGCCCGTCCATATAAAGCGGCCCTTGCGGGCTTTTTCGGGCGGGGCCGGGCTTGGCCTTGCGGGCTTTTTTGGGCCGGGCCTTGCGGGCTTTATTTATAAATAAATATTTAAAGACACAAGTATTTTTTTTTTTTTAATCAAGCTTTGGAAATTCAATGGATAATGATCAAATACAACCAAAGATAACATATCTATATAAACTATATTGTACCTAAAAAATCTATATTTATATATAGATACTAATTTATTGATAAATAAATTTTTAAAGACACTAATTTTTTATAAATCTATATTTATACATCATACACTCCAAAGAGCTACATATAGAAATTCAAAGAAAATGAGAAACCGACCGTTGGATGAGTTTATTACAATAAATTATGAGTGTGGTAAAAAATTTAGCCAATTTTACCATATTTTCGAATCTGATCAGATTGGTCAACCGTAGTCACTTATATGTTTTATTGGTTGACCGATGGCGTGGCAACCGCGAAACGTGCTTATTTTTTCACATCACGTTTGTATATATTCCATTGATGGATGTGCGTGGACATAAGATAAAAAAAATTTAATTTTAATTACAAACACATTGGAATATACCAATTTTATTCCTAAAGTTATATGACTTATACATTGCATTTAAATTGTTTAGGTTCATTCTAAAGCAACCATGAAGTGGAAAATGAATTCGGAGAAACCAACAGCTCGATGAAGAGATTGTAATGTTTTATGGTGGTTTTAGAAAATCCAGCCAATTTGGTTCTCGTTTCGAATTCGATCAACTAGGTCAAACGTAGTTACTCTTATAAACTTATATTTATATATCATACACTCCAAAGAGCAACCCCTATCAATTCAAAGAAAATGAAAAAACCGACCGTTGGATGAGTTTATTACAATAAATTATGAGTGTGGTAAAAAATTTAGCCAATTTCACCATATTTTCGAATCCGATCGAATTAGTCAACCGTAGACACTTATATGTTTTATTGGTTGACCGATGCCGTGACAACCTCGAAACGTGCTTATTTTTTCACATCACGTTTGTATATATTCCATCAATGGATGTGCGTGGACATAAGATAAAAAAAATTAATTTTAATTACAAACACATTGGTCTATACCAATTTTCCTCCTAAAGTTGTATGACATATTCATTGTATTTAAATTGTTTAGGTTCATTCTAAAGCAATCATGAAGTGGAAAATGAATTCAGAGAAACCAACCGCTCGATTGAGAGATTGTAATGTTTTATGGTGGTGTTGTAGAAAATCCAGCCAATTTGGTTATCGTTTCGAATTCGATCAACTAGGTCAAACTTAGTTACTTTATAAACCTATATTTATATATCATATACTCCAAAGAGCAATCCATATCAATTCAAAGAAAATGGAAAACCGACCGTTGGATGAGTTTATTACAATAAATTATGAGTGTGGTACAAAATTTAGCCAATTTCACCATATTTCGAATCCGATCGAATTGGCAAACCGATATGTAGAATATTATTGCACATATTCTTATAGAGAATAGAAGTATAAGAACTTCCACACACACCACACACACACACATATATAGATATAAACACACACACACAACATAATATAGATATATTATATATATATATAAACACACACACACCCACACACACACACCACACACACACACATATATATATATATATATCTCTATATATATAAAACACACACACACACCACACATATATATATATATATCTATATATATATTATATATAATATATAACACACACACACACAGATATAATATATATACATATATATAAACCCACACACACAATAATATATATCTATATATATATTATTTATTATGCGGTAATGCATATATATCTTTTCTATATATACACACACACACACACATATATATATATAAACACACACACAATATATATCTAGTGTGAGTGTGTGTGTATATATTTAAAACCACACACACATATCTACACACACACACATATATATTATTATATTATATAAAATATTTTACGGGCTTTTACGGGCCGGACCGGGTTTTTGCGGGCTTTTGGCGGGCCGGCCCTTGGCCCACAGAGGCGGGCTTTTGCGGGTTTTTTAACTGGCCGGGCCGGGCTAAAAGCCCTCAGGGCCGGCGGGCTTCCATCGGCCCACTTGATCCGCGGGCTTTTTGATGAGGCCTACCTGCAGCTTTGCACATCAGTTCATGAACCTGTATAAAATCAGATTCATTTGTATAGAGATCTCCCAACGTCTTCCATATTGCCTCAGCAGTTTCACATTCCTCTACCATCTGTAGCACATCATCAGTCATGGCTCCAAATAAAATAGACATTACTAACCCATCATCATCTTCCCACTTAGCATAGGCCTCTATGTCAGCTTCACTAGGAACCTTGATTGTTCCTGTCACATGTTCCATCTTGTGTATCCCGCGAAGATAAACGGACATAATCTTCTTCCATGTTCGGAAATTGGTACTAGTGAGTTTGGTACCACCAAAAGAACCACCTTCTGAGCTCTTAACAGAAACTTCAACTTTCTGAACCTCATTGGTCTTAGAATCCTGACCTTCACTTTGATCACCACCCATCACAACAATACAGTAGCAAAAAACACAGAGTATGCAGCGGAAAAAGAGGATATTCCAACAATTGCAGTGATATATATATATATATATGTTTTTTTTTTTTTTTTAACTGTTGGAATTGACCGAGTTGTCGAGTTACCGAGTTGACCGGGTCACCGAGTTTCTGACCTTGAGTGGAGAGGGACGACCGAGTTTAGCTGGTTCTGACCGAGGGAGAAGGACGACCGAAAGAGGAGCGACGCCGGACTGAGTCGACTGAAGGGATTTGTGGACGTCGACTGAAGGGATTCGACGATCTGAGGTAGACGACGGCGGACGAAGAGCGATCTGATGTCGGAGGCAGACGGCGGTCTGGGACACAAGACGAGGCCGGTCTGGACTGAAGGTCTGGGAGAAGAGCGCCGGCGATCTGCGGACCAACCTGGGACGGATCGATCTGTCTACTGCTGAAGACGAAGTCGAGCGAGCAAACCGGTCTGTTGCTGAAGACGAAGTCGAGCGAACGAACGAGATGAAGAAGACGTCAAACGACGTCGTTTCAGAGCCTGACCAAAGAATTGGCTTTTAACCCAATTGTTTTTCCTTGGATTGAGAAAAAACTGAAAGAAAGAGACAAAGTCCTTTTCGGATATTTGCTCTGATACCCAGTCAAATAAGACAAGATTGAGAGAATAGTTTTTCTGATATCTTATTACACCCATTCTGTGGTGTATATAAACAGACTACAATTGTACTACAACTATTGTGTACTACTGTACTACACAACCTATACAAGGTAAGTAGTTACAACAATATATTCCCTTATAGTCTATTCCTAATAGGGAACAATGACTCACACTAACAGAAGTGAGAGATGGAAGGCTCGGGATTTTGCTCGAAGTGAAGAAAGGCTCGGGGTTTTGCTCTCAGATTTGAAAAACGGCTAATATGGTTAAGTGTGTGTAATGGTGCCCTTGAGTTGTCTAAGGCACCACACATTAATTTTAATTTATTTATTTACTCAGACAACATATAGAACTATTATGTTGTCTGAATTGCTACACAGCTGAGGGAACAAAGATGGGATTTCCCGTCTGTGCAATCAAAATGTCAATTTTGGCGCTGAGGCTAGGCATTTCTCATTCACACAACAAAAATAGTTCATTATGTTGTAGGAACTTGCAAGCATAACAAACAATTGAAGCAAAATTTGTTCGTTTTGAGGGGGAATGAATGCCATTTTGGAGTCATCTTCAAATTTTGACACTCACTTGCACAACAGCAAATTAAAAACCATTGTATGATAATTTGCAAGTATACTCCTACAACACAGGTAACTAAACTGTTGTGCAATTTATTGGCATCTAGGTTATAATCTGGAGCCAAATTTGACTCAATGGTAGGAGGGAAATATGCCGGTCTTTTTTTTTTTTTTTTCATTCAGACAACACATAATCCTTCTTTCTGTTGTGTCATAAGATCTACCTAGAAATTTTAGAATTAGAGCATCTTTATACAACAAAGATTTATTAAATGTGTTGTATGACTCAATTTTCATTAACAGACAACAGAGAATTTTCTTTTTGTTGTGTGATGCAGTTTTTGGCATAGCGCATATATGCAACTTGAAAGTGCTGCGGTGGACATTGACTAATATCACCAAAACATCAAATAGAGAGCTGTATAGATCATAAAGACGTAGTATTGAGGAATCAGGTTTTCCACTTTTTGGGAAATGGGTTGATAAAATTTGTTGCATTTTCATGCAGGCATTGCTTTATACATAAGCACTTCAACCTACAGCTTAAAAATGGCAGATACAGATGATTAGTGAAACATTCACTAAAATAATAACAATAATTCTTTTTCTTTTTTTGAAAGGGATAATAACAATAATTCTAGCACAAGATAGAATTACCACTTGTTGGTGACGAAAAATTCCGTATAGGAGTTTGACTCACCAATGAATGTGGACTGGAGCGGGAGCTGACCAGGAACAATCGAGAAGCTTCCTTTGAGCGTTGACCTGGAGTTTTACTGTCGACTCGAGGATAAGGGGGGTACCTACAGAAAACTCTTCGATACCTAAGTCAGTACGTTTCTTAGTAGTGGAGTAGAGACAATTGGAATTCAATGGATTACCTGGACGTCGAGTCTCCTTTATATAGGCGATGACTTACTTAGGGAATAAGCCGCTATTATTTCTGCTTTTATGGCTACATTTATTTACACACTTATGATGACAATTATTGCTACACTAATAACAGTTAATCATTGCGTACTTATGACCGTCATTCATTGCGTATTTATGATAGTCATTCATTGCGTATTTATGATCATAATCATTGTGCGTAGTTATTGTTGCATTAATTGTGGGCTCAGCAGAATTTGACTACTCCTACAATGCCCCCAAATTTTCTCTTTGGACACTCGTCCTAAGAGGAAATTTCCATTCTCTGGCTGTTTCTAATCTTGCCTAGAATATTTCCTCGAGCCCTGGCCGTCCCGATTCTTTCCTCGAGCCCTAGCCTCCTCGATTCTTTCCTTAGGCCCTGGCCGCTCGATTCTTTCCTCAGGCCCTGGTCGTCCTGGCCACCCCCCGAATCTTTCCTCAGGCCTTGGCCACCCTGAATCTTTCCTCAGGCCCTGGCCATCTCGATTCTTTCCTCGGGCCGCCTTGAATCTTTCATCTAGCCCTGGCTGCCTCGATTCTTTCCTCTGGCCCTAGCCACCTCTATCCTTTCCTCAAGGCGAAGATTCATTTTCAGCATGAGATATGGAATTGCCCCCATTTCTCTTTGAATCTGATCAACAACATTTTATTCTCCTTGGCCACCGGCCTTGGGTATTTACTCTGGCCACCAGCCTTACACATACATTTCTACAACATTGACCACAAATATATTTCAAATATAAAAGGAAAAAAATCAGAATATGACTAAAGGAAAGAATGCTAGTCTATGTTACCCAGACTTTTATTACTTCAAGGCTTGTATTCCATCACTCACAGTCCTTAGTGACAAAAATGAGATTCCTAATGGTGCAGCTCCTGCCATAACTTTTTAGGGAAAAGTGCTTCCCACAGACGGCGCCACTTGTTGGTGACGAAAAATTCCGTAGAGGAGTTTGACTCACCAATGAATGAGGACTGGAGCGGGAGCTGACCAGGAACAATCGAAAAGTTTCCTTCGAGCGTTGACCTAAAGTTTGACCGTCGGCTAGAGGAGAAGGGGGGTGTCTGCAGAAAACTCTCTGATGCCTAAGTCAGTACATTTCTTAGTAGTGGAGTAAAGAGAATTGGAATTCGATGGATTACCTGGACGTCAAGCCTCCTTTATCTAGGCGATGACTTACTTAGGAAACAAGCCGCCATTATTTCTGCTTTTATGGCTGCATTTATTTACACACTTATGATGACAATTATTACTGCACTAATAACACTTAATCATTGTGTACTACCGTCATTCATTGCGTATTTATGATAGTCATTCATTGCGCACTTATAATCATAATCATTATGCGTGGTTATTGTAGTAATAATCGCTGTATTTATGACTGAAATTTAACGTCATACTAACTACGGAGTTAATCGCTTTAATTGCAGGCCCAACAGAATTTGACCACTCCCACACCACTCTACTCTTCTTGCTCAGTTTCTCTTACATTGAGTCGGTCGTATGTGGGTAACTTGGTAAAATCATTTCAGTTCCTCTATATTCTGCTCTGCTTGTAAATTGCAATGCAGCCGCCCTCAGATTCTAGAATAGATTTTTATGCATGGCTCTACACGCCAGTGGTCTATTCTACTAAATCATCATCTTCGTCATATATTATATATACAATATAAAAGTCTCTTATGATCTTATTATCTGTCTTCTTTTGTATAATAATTAGTGATTAAAAAGTCTCCGAGTAAGAGTCACTTATATTATACGCATAGTAATATTGTTGCTTGTACAAAGATAGAAGCATCATCAAGTTCCACAGCTATCGACAGGAGTGACAGCCCATAAAATGCCAAGTCTATGAAAACAACGTATTGTTGCTTAGTACAAAGATAGAAAGCTACTTACTTGCCAAACCCCATTTTTGTCTTCTTCTTCTTTTCATTTCTGATGGCCAATAGGAAATCCCACCAAATACCAGTAATTATATATCGGTGTCCCAAGCCTCTGAGTTCATGCCGGAAACTGTGATTTTAGCCGATATATGAAATCTGGGCTGGGGCGCAGAGGAGGAAGTGACGACTCGGCCTAAACAATTTGTTTCACTCCAAGCTTAATCGACAAAGTCGGCCCATAAGTAGCAGCACATGAGGCCTCATGGATAGTATGACCCAATAGTTTTATTTGGTCCAAAATTACTTTTTATTTTTTATTTTGTTTTTATATGAAAAGACTATTACTTAATAGGAAAAATATCAATTTACTCAAATTTGAGTTATACTAACCTCACTTACTCAAACATCTTATAAGATAGTCCATTTACCTAACAAATTACATATTTTTTGCCCTAATACCCAATTAAATATATTTTTTTTATTGTTTTTCATTTTTTTGGGGATAATTTTGCCCTTCTTCTCTTTGCCACTTAGAGAGAGAAGTCATCGAGCATTCACTGGACTCCGGTCAATGCTAGCTAGACTTCGGTCGCTGGTCGCTAGTCGCAGGACTTCGGTCACAGGATAATATTATAGCCCCCCAATAAAAAATATATTGCCCCTCAGTAAAAAGTTTGCCCCTCAATAAAATGTTTATTGCCCTCCAACAAGATTACCCCCTGTTGGATCATAATTCATATACGTATTTGTGCCCTAAAACATGGAAATTACTTGTTCTAAAGTTCAATTTAATGTTGACTAATCATATTCCATTATTCCCCTAATCTTGTATTTTTACTTAACCTTTGTGTTTATTTATATATATTTATTATGTTTTCCTTATCATGTTACGAATGATAGAGAAGCATGAAAATGCACTAAAAAGTCAACCTTAATTAGCACATTTTCCTACTCCGGCTAGAAAAAAGCAAGCTAGACAAGGAAGGAGGGGCTTTAGCCTGACCAAACGAACTTCAATGAGTTGAAACTTTCTAGATCTATTCTAGACATCTTAAGGATCATTTCTTATGAAGAGTACAAGAGCTAGTTTTGAGTGGAAGCCTTCAAAAGATTGGTCCAAGTTTCTAACTAAAAGACAAAAACTGCAAAATCGGACCTGTATGGATTCCGTCAGAATTTCCGGCCAAACCACAATGAACTAAGCTCTGAAATTTTACCAAGATGATCTACACTTATTAAGGAACATTTGGTATGAAGAAGTCGAAGGCTAATTCCGAAGTCTTGGTGGAGATTCAATTGAAGGAAGTTTCAGAGACATATCCTAGTCAAAACATGACAGTTTGGCCTTGAACCTTCGTTGGCCGGATTTCTTGTGCATTTTTGGAAGGTCTATAATGCTGAAATTATCAAGGAGAGCCCTAGATGAATCCTACAAGACTATAGCAAGATTAATCCATCATATTATCTTTTGGATAATAGGCATCCTTGCACACTTTTCTCTTCCATGCTTGTCACCTTGACTTTGGTGAGCCAAAACCACTCCAACACTCTTTTTATTTTCATGTTTCCCATGGACAACAAAGAGAGCAGCTTCTCCTCTCTTTTCCCAAGTCATTTTTTTCTACACTACACTCTCATAACTCATCATTACTTTCCTCTTTTTACTCTATCTCTTCCATACCTATTTTCCTTGTTTTTAGGATCCATTACCACACTCATACTCTACCTTCATGCTTCTTACAATGCTAGAGCTGCTCCATTTTGCTTCCATTCATCATTTTACTCTTCTCTCTCTTCTCTATATAAGAATCCCTTCATTACACTCTTGAGGCATCACCCAGTCCACCCTATTACATCTTTTTTCTCTCTATCTCCACAACAAAACCTCCATCTCCACCTCCCAAAATCCAAACCCATAATATCCATACTCTCCTCACTACTCCTTCTCGTCCATCACTACCACCACAACTACCATCTTCCACCACCATAAACTCTATCACCACCACCACAACTACCATCTTCCACCACCATAAACTCTATCACCACCACCATAAATTCCATCACTACCACTCAAAATTAGCCAAGGAAGCATCATATCTTTATCACCATTCCATTCATCATCAACATCAACAAGTTCATAATCTATTCATTCCACCATCAAGGAGGATATAAGGGCATTGAAGGAGGAAAACCATGGAGGAGCTAGCAATCAATTTGTCAAGTTTCAACTAGTTCACTATTTCCTTAAACTCCTTAATTTTCCTTGATATGTATTTTATTTTTTTCTTTTTAAAAGAGGATAAAAGGGTTTCACTCCTGCCCTCATGGTGACTCAAACCCATGACTTCTTACATAGGTAGTAGGTGCTCTAACCACTGAGCTGACACCATTTGGATGAATATGAGTGAGTAGTTACTTTGTTAGGGCTAGAGTTGAAAGCCCTAACCAGTCTTGTATGGATTGATGCTATAATATGATGTTATGCAATTTTCTTTAACATGCCTACATGCTAGTTCAAGAGTTGAATGCATTATTTAGACTTTACCACTTTGAGCATGTGTGTTTGCTATGTCATATTAATGTTTAGAGATTGGTAACCTTTGAATGTTAAAGCATGAAAGCATACTATGTGTGCATGTAGGGGTTATGAATTACAATCACTTAGAGATAACCTTGGTTGGTTTGCATTTCTTCATCTCCAAACTTTATGCACTTAGGGTAATGCACTAGATACCTAACCGGACTGAAATGCATGACTTAAGTAGTTAAGTACTACACCCGAGAGGGGTTGCTTGATATCACAAAAGGAGCATGTCCCTTGTCATACCTGAGAGGGATGCAAGGAGAGAAATTAGTTAATTAATTTAGCATCATTCATATTGAAATGCATCAATATTTGCAAGGGAGGTTAGTGGTAGACAATCTAAATCCTAACTTTCATCTATTTGATCACCAGTTTAGTTTAGAGTAATTTAGTTAACATTTGGGGGAAATGATCATTTACCCAATTTTAGCTTAAAAATTGCCCACTTACCCAAACACTCTAAGAGATTATTTCCCTAATACCCAATTAAGTATTTTTTTAATTCATTTTTATTTATTTTTGGGACAATTTTGCCCTTTCCTTCTTTGTCACTTAGAGAAAGAAGTCATTGGAGACCTTGCTTCACTCCGGTGGTGGTCCGGTGACCTGACTCCCGCCACCGATGACTGGAATCCAGCTATCGAACTGGTGGCTGGATTCCGGAGTCTGAATTTTTTGCCCCCTAATAATACCCAGTAACCATATTATTGCCCCCCAGTAATCATATTATTGCCTCCAATAATCATATTATTGCCCTCCAGTGAATTGTATAAACTCCCAAAACTAAAATGAATACACTACATGCACAATTGATCAATTTATATGCATATTATTGCCCCCCCCCCCCCAAATACTCATATTATTGCCTCTCAATAATCATATTATTGCCCCGCAATAGACATGTATAACTACTCAATAATTTTTTTTTTCATTCTTCTTTCTTCTTTCCTTATAAGCCTTCTGCCAAATTTACCAAAAAAAAAAAAAAAATCAGAACCACGCAGTCCAACTAGGCCTGGCATCTGAGCCCGTTACCCGCAAACCCGCCCGAAACCCGCACGGTAAAAGCCCGCACGAACCCGTCCATTTATTAAATTCGTGCTAAAAAAGCCCGCACGCAAAAAGCCCGTAAATTAACGGGCCTTGCGTGCTAAACCCACCGGAACCCATGGAACCCGTTTACTTCTAAACAAACCCTTTCCGTCATTCTCCAAAACGCAACTCTCTCTCTCTCTGGAACTCAACCCAATCTGGGTTTGCTGCACTGAGGTAGACGCACACTCACGCCACTCTCTCTCTCTCTCTTCCAGATCTGAAACCCAGAGACCCCCCAGAAGCCCTTGGTTCAGCTACAAGGACGATCGCGTTGAGCATTTTCACTGCTGCACTACTCTCACCCTTCTTCTGTTTCTTCCATTCTCTGCACTAGTTATTATACATAGATTCATAATATTGGTTTCAAACCATCTTCGACTCCCAAGATAGTTTCAGGATCTAGTTGTTTCTCTGCATGTACTAGTAAAGGCCTTCGATATTTTGCCAGTACAGACAGACTCTCCTAAGGAAGAAACGATTGAAATCGATATGCAGATTAAAGAAAATGGTTCTGGGGTTGTACTAGTTCTTTAAAGATCTGAGTGTTCTGAAGCTTTGTTGTTCTTGATCGAATGTTGGGTTTTATGGGTTGCTGTTGATAATGCATTTTCTGTGTGATTTTTGTATACTGGCCTAGCTTGAGATTTTGCTTCGTTTCTCTTGGATTTAGAGTATTGATTTTGGTTTGTGTGGACTCCAAGTTGACCTGAATGTGTGGGTTTGTGTGGACTCCATATGTATCTGAAGGTTGCACTCATTTGAATTTGAAATATTAGCTGAACCAAGTCCATTTTTTTATTGAATACTTTGAGGAATCAAGTTCTTAGAGGAATCAATATGTGTGCATTCTTAATTTCTTAGAGGAATCAAGTTCAAAAGCTGTCACATGCTCACATGTGTATTAATAGATATATAAAAAACTACAAAGAATGCATTCCTTGCCTAGCAATGAGAGAAATACTGAAAAGGTGAAGGAGAAACAGCAGCAGCATGGCAACAAGATGGCAAAGAGAGTAAGATGCAATAGCATGAGATGTGAAAAGGTCAATAACCAGTGAGAGAGGGTTAAAAATGTTGATATACTGTGACTCAAATGTTCATATTTTGGGTGATTTGAAGTTATATAGAAAACCATGAATAATTATGAACTTAAAACCATGGCAGAATATTTCCACTACAGAGACAAGTAATTTAGCCAATTAAAGCAACAACTGGAAGCTTCAACACTATCTAATGTAATGAAGGTCTACTTTACTGACTTGCTCCTATGAGGTCTGACCAAAATAAGGGTCGTACAGCTTTCTGTGAAGTGCTAGACACTATTCTTTGGCAAATAAAAAAAAAATTTAATTAAAAAAAAAAATTGTTAACGGGTTCCAACGGAAAACCCGCAAACCCGTCGGGTTAAGCCCGCGAAACCCGTTAACTTAACGGGTTTTTACCGGGTCGGCCCGTTAAATACCCGGCCCGTTAAAAACCCGACCCGTACCCGCACTATACCCGCCCGTTGCCAGGCCTAAGTCCAACAAAGTGACATCGTCCGAGCCCTGCCAGCGAAGCCCAGACCCGATTCCGGCGTGGAGCCTTAAGCTTCCTGGACCTCTGACGAACAAAAAAAAAAGTGCTCTGAGCACCCAGAAATTGCTCCACAATCGCGTCCAAATGGAGGAGCGTGGAGTTGACTTGCGACTGGGCGAGGTCGAGCATGCGGACCTTGGTGCTGACATGGTCAGCGAGGTCGCAGGTGGAGGAGACGTGGTCGGCGTCGGACTTGACGATGTCGAGGACCTGGGAGGATTTCTGGAGATTGGAGAGGTACTTGTCGAGGTTGGAGCGCTGGGAGAGGAGGTGGTCGAGGTTGAGATCCAGGGCGAGTTGGTAGGCTATGCACTCGTGGAGGAGGCGCGTCATGGATAAATGGGCCGCCGAATCTGCCATGGCTGAGAGAGACAAAGGACCGTGCACATCGGAATCGGAGGATGAGAGAGGGAGAAAACGCAGATTGGAGGGATGAGAGAGAGAGAGAGATAGATAGATATGAATGTAATTTATAAATTAAAATGGGGGCAATACTGTCAAACAATGTTGGATTGGATAAATAGGGTTAAAAAACTCTTAGTGGAGTAAGTGGGCAATTTTTAGGCTAAAATTGGGTAAGTGATCACTGCCCCTAACATTTGAGCATCTAGTTGTTTTCAATTCAAAACTATATTCAAAAACCAAAATCAAATCATTATTCCATCTTGCACATACTCACCATGAACCTAGATTTCCTTGTGAATATTTAGGTTTGTGATTGTACATTTGCATATTCCAGCTCTCCTTAGGTTCACGCCCTAGCTAGTGAAATGAATCACTACAGGAAAACTGATTGCTCACGACGTGAGATTTATGGCGTGCACTTAATGCACGCCAATGCGTATTTACGACCTGTATTACATGCCATAAATGATAATGACACATTTTTATCTAGTATGCGCCTGCATGCCTAAATGAGTATCATTTACGACCTACGTATAAATACATGCCATAAATGATAATTTTTTGACACATTTTTACGGCATATAATGTGTATGCGTGCCATTAAACTTGAAATTTTGTTGTGTCTTTAACTGTGTTCCCTGTTGTATTTCGTGGTTGTTCAAACTTCAAAGAGCGCCCGGCCAAAAATTAAACTTCCTCTCCTCTCTTTTTAAAATAGAATTCTAGGTCAAACTCGCATCATCCTCGCTTTCTCTCTCTTTCTCCCTCCCCCCCCCCTCCTCCTCTCAGAGACTCATTATCTCAAAATCTCCTTTTCAAATTCGATTTCGGGAGTCCAATGCCGGCGGTGCAAGAAAATCCACCGGAGGCCCAGCGATATCCATAAATCCGACGCTGTTACTGCGATGGTCCTCAGAGCCGAAGAACAAAGCCAGCTACAGCTTGTTGAACACGAAGACATTGATGATGAAGATGACCCTCTTCGAAGCAATCGATTAGTGTAAGCTTCAAGCCCTCGGTTCCGTTTAATTTCCATCACATACTTCGATTTTACATTTTTATCATTTCGCACTGGTAATTGATTTCAATCAATTTTCAAATTCCTGATGGATTTTAGTTTTTGGACCTCTCCGGAATTGAGTTTGTTTGCTCACAATTTTATGATTAGAAGTAAATTTCAAGCTAAAATTACTTCAGAAGTGACTAAATCGGAGTTATAATGGAGCGATGAGATTTATGTGCAGTGATTTCTCAGGGAATCAATGTCGGAGATGTTTAGAAGGTTCAGGACACAGGGATCTACACCTGCAATGGCTTGATGATGTACACCAAGAATGTAAAGCCAACTTAACCTTTGAATTTTTGAAACTGTAAATGTTCAAGTTGGGGATCCTTACTGTGATTGGTTTTTGGCAGAACTTGACTGGAATTAAAGGTTTATCTGAGGTCAAAGTCGATAAGATTTGTGAAGCTGCTCAGAAGATTGTGGTTAGTGCTCAAATTCTGTTGCGGTCTTGTACTAAGTCTGGTATTTGGTCTAGCTGTAAAAATGGCTAAACAGCCATTCAGACTTCTGGTAAAGATTTCAGTACTTTACTCCCTCAGTTGGGTCGGATCCCTTTTTTTTCTTTATCTTTGTTTCCTCCCTTACTTATACAAGAGTTTTATTTAAGATCTGCATGGCTTCTAATACATGGAGTTGACCTTTCTGTTGGATAATATTATTGCTTTTAGTCTTCCCATAATTATTACTTTGCTTCCAGTTCAACTTACATTCATGATTCAAGGTCTATATTTTGTTTAGGTTGCCAATGTGAATTGTGTGTCCCTAGAGTCATTGCCAAGGTATATATTCATGATTCAACTTTGTTGTACTGCTTCTGATTTTTAATCTTGTTTTGTATTCAGATATTTTTAATATCGTTCTTTACATAGGCCAAGTAAAAATGGGACACTTGAAGGTTAGCCTTTCTTATAACAGTTTGGATCTCCATAATCGACACCATTTGTATTTCACATCCTTTTTTTTCCCTTTATCTTTGTTTCCTCCCTTAATTAGTCTATATTTCCTAGAGGAGTTCTTTCCATATTTTGAAGTAAGAAATGATGTCTCCCTGTATTGACAGTTGGGGAAAACAAAATTCTTGATGCTAAAACTGGTTCAGCAAGCAAGAGGCGACATAGTACCAAGATTGTTAAAAGTGTAGAAATCATCATTTAACAGGTGTGCTCATCTGTATATCAGTATCTATTTCTTTGATTTTTTTTGTTTTTTTCATGTGATCCCAATATTACAATGTCAGGTGGTTTCACCTTTTCTTGGTAGGGTCTGTGCTGCGTGAATAATATTATTTTGAAAATGAAAGTTGAGATAAGGTAAGTTAAATTTCCACTGTAACAGTTTTATATTACCTTTACCTCTGTGTTACAGCGCTTTGAACTAACATGAATCAACAACCATATCTTTGTTTCTTTTCACTTAAGGGTACTTCAATATGCACTGGTTGAGTTTATGTTGATTTGGCTAAGGGTCGACTTTGTTCTGTACGCTTTTTGTTTTTCAGTTTATATGTTTTGTACCAAATCCATCTTTGGAGTGTTGAGTGGAGCAAGCGGATAATATGATGAGTTTTCCTGCTAGAAGATCAGAAGTGTTGAGTCAACCAGTTTTCTTATATTAACTGCCCTTCAAAATATCAAATTGAAATGTTTCAGTTCTGAATATATATATATATATATATATGCAGTTGTATGGTGTGCAGGAGGTTCAAAAGTCATGTTATGCAGCTTGAAGCCCTATTGAGAGGAGTGGCACCAATGTTGATAGCAATAGGTTTGGTTCCATCATTTCTAGCAAATGATGTTTGTTTTAGTGAATAGGTTGAAAGCTAGAATGCAGTTGTCTGTAGATTAGGATCAATAGGTATTCTGATTATGTATGTATCCTTATACTTCAAATGATTTTGTAATTGAAGTGGATTATTAACATGGGAAAATGATCATTTACCCGATTTTAGGCTAAAAATTGCTCACTTGCTCCACCAACTCTTTTTTAACCTCATTTACCTAAAACACTCTAAGGGATTATTTCCCCTTTACCCAATTAATTCTTTTTTCTTTTTTTTTGGAGACTTTTTGCCCTCTCCTTCTTTCTCACTTAGAGAGAGAAGTCACCTTCCACCTTGCTGTGCTCCAGTGACCAGTGGCCGGCGCGGTCTCTGGCGACCGGACTCCTGCGACCGGTGACCGGATTCCGGTGACCAATGACCGGATTCCGGGAACCGGTTACTGGAATCCGGCGACCGATGATTGGAATCCGGAATCTGGCTACTATTGCCCCCCAGTAATCATATTACTACCCCCCAGTAATCATATATTGCCTTCTAAAAATCATATTATTGCCGTCCAGTGAATTGTATGAACTCCCAAAACCAAAATGAATACACTACAGGCACAATTGATCATTTTATAATCATATTATTGGCTCCCAATAATTATATTAGTGCCTCCCAATAATCATATTATTGCCCCCCAATACAAAGTCCAATGTCTCTACTGCCTCCCAATAGACCACCAAAAATGCACCATTTTGTAGGATTCACAGATAATTTGATTTTAATACACTGAAAACAACATGTAACTTATCCAAACACCACACTATAGTGATCCATGTCCCTCGTATCAAAGTCTACTGGGGGCCAATAATGTGTCTACTGCCCCCTAGTAGACCATCAAACAAACCCCACACTTACATTACAATGTCAGATTACTCACATTGTTAAACAGATAGTAGATCATTGGCCTCCAATCCAATAGTTCAAAAAAAAAAAAAATGCTATTCCTTGCCAAAAAAAAAAACCTGAAAACAATTCTTAAAAAAAAAAAAAAAAAAAAAAAAAAAAAAAAAAATCCCCGCAACCGGAGAAAACAGACATTCAGGCTTGACGGAATGGCGGCGAACTACTCGTCGTCCAAGGACACCAAGTCGACGGTGAAGAAGGCCAAGAAGAGTAACAAGTCCAAAGGCCAAGCCACTGCCGCCGCAGACGACGATGCATATGCCGGCGCCGACGCCGATCTCTTCGGCCGGATCCAATATCCACACAAACACTAACGTCGTTGCCTCCTCCTCTCTCACCGGAGTCCTCGCCGCAGGCGAGAAGTCTGAGACTGAAGACGATCGTTTGAGTTGCAGGCCCGCCTTAGCCTTCGGGTCTCTGAGGGTGTCGCTTTGGGAGGGAAGCGAGGGGAGGAGGTCGGATACGATAGCCGACTGAAGATGATCGTTTGAGTTGCAGGCCCGCCTTGGCCTTCGGGTCTCTGGGGGTGTCGCTTTGGGAGGGAAGCGAGGGAGGAGGTCGGATACGATCGCCGAGCAGGAGTGTCGACGGTCTGGTTCTGAAGATTTCAAAGAAGCCATAGGGGTTAGAGAGAGAGAGAGAGCAGATCAGGGAGAGTGGAGAGAGACTCGGAGATGCAAATGTAATTAATTAATAGAGTTAAGGGTAAAACTGTCATTAAATATTAAATTGTGTAAATAGGAGTAAAAAACTCTTAGTGGAGTAAGTGGGCAATTTTCAGACTAAAACTGGGTAAGTGGTCACGGCCCCTATTAACATTCAATGAAGTGTTTATTTCTTTGTTCTACTCTTAGTTTTGTTATACATGTTTTCTTGGCAAGAAATAGATTGATATATATATATATATATATATATATATAAATCAAAATGACATTTACGGCGTGCAATGCGTGTCATAAATTTAGATTATTCACGACGTTCAGAATGCACGCCGTAAATTTATGCACGTCAAAAAAAAAGTTCCATTAACGACACGGTCTTTAAGGGCCTGTTTTGCACGTCGTAAAAAGTCATTTACGGCATGTTTTGCGCGCCGTAAATGACCTTTTTCCTGTAGTGAATCCAATCCTCGTGGGTTCGACAACTTTTCTTAAATCCCTATACTATTACTTATACCCCTTATACTTGAGGGTGGCTATTTGGCTAACACCCCAAATAAATGTTTATTGCCCCCCAATAAAAGAATTATTGAGGAAAGAAAACACTTTAACACCCAACAATTATCTCCAAAAGCCCAAAACCATAACTGCATTATATTTATACCAAGACTTACCCAAAAACTACCTCATTACGTTTCACATTAACTCACAAAACACATATATAATTCACTAAAACCCACACATTATTTTTAGTCTCTGTGAGTAAGCAAGCGAGAGAAAGGAAGAGCACAAACACACATAATTTCTTCATTTATTGTTTCATGCCATATCGAGCTTTCTAGTTTCATAACCATATTGAGAGATGCTGCTGAGTTGATAAGCTAAACAACTCCCTTATAATTTTCTCTGGTTCGTGGGTGCCAAATTGCACCAAATCAACACAATTAATACAGATGGGAATCATATAAAGCAGGACCAAGTCAACTCAAAGCCAAAATATTTGAATATAAAATTGCAAAAATTGTTATAAAAGCTGTACCCACCATTTGACATGGAGAGGCTCAGACCCCCCCCAAAAAAAGGGACATGGAGAGGTTTTCCGTCTAAAAAAAAATGCAGAGGCTCAAAAACATAATGGAATTAAGATCTTCACCGACTAAGCCAACTCCAAACCTAGATTTCCCAATTACAGATCCCAAAACGGAGACACCAGCACCAAAACAAAAACCTAACTCTCAATGCAATTTAGCTCCCGCGTGAAATTGGATATGCGTGAAAATAGATATCGGCGGTGGAGGTGTTTGTGAGCAGGGAGGCTTGCGACAAAGTGAAGAGAGAGACTTGCACTTGCCGGAACACCTCGCCTGAGACGAGTCGCAGCTATCGAAATTAGTCGACTCTTTGAAGACAAGGATGAGGCTCCATCCTACTCCTACTGCTTCGTCTCATGTTTCGCGGTGAAAGTCGCGTTAGGAAATGAATGAGGGTTGTGATGGTGATGGTGGTGGTAGTGGTCGTTGACGTTGGTGCTGGCGGCTCCCAAAGAGAGAGAGAGAAAGAAAGAAGAGGTTGAGAGAAAGATCGATGAGTTTGTAGTTTATTAATTAGATTGATGACAAGGCCGTCATTTGTTACTTAAATTGGGTAAATGAGAATAAAAACTTTAGGGTGGAGTTAGCAGGAGTATATTGACTCCAATTTGAGCATTGGGTCAAGGCCCCTAATTAATAATGGGGAAGCCTACCCTCTTGGGTAACCAAAGTTTACAACATCGAATAAAACCTCTTTGAGGTATGCGACTATGTCACTAATAATGCAAATGACATTTCAGCCCTTGATTTTTAGGGATGTTGTAGGATGTATTTGGTTAGAGAAATTTTATTCACACATTGCACAAATACTAGATACACATTTCCTACTTAATACACCACCTATTAACTTTTTATTTTGACATTTTATTAGAAACACAACCCCAAACTTCCTAAACTATCCTCATTCACAATACACCGTGCACATCTGTGTGCGTGTGTGTGTGTATCTTTCGAAAGCCTTTGGTACTTCATAGGGCGAGCAGCCCTTAAACCAAAAAATGGGCTCAATTGCATTGCCTTAGCACAAGCACTATGTAAGAAAGGTAGCTTCTCAAAGATTTTCCCAGCCCACGCAAGAGCGCTTATGTCATGTCATATGGGAACTCATGGCCGGAAACAATCCAGGTAGTGTCACGAGATATGGGGCGTTCTAATTGAAGGGTCAATACTTCTCGTCTCGGCCCTATTACGGTAAGGCCAATGCACCAGCCAGCCGGTGTGGTGGCAC